>JMFS01116257.1:0-11783 GCA_000699545.1 Podiceps cristatus
TGGTAAAGTGTTTTTATCTCCACCCGCAAGCTCTCTCTCCAATTCTCCTCACCCCACCCGGGAGGGGGGGGCGTGACTGAGCGGCTGCATGGTCTGGTTAGCGTTTGGGGTTAAACCATGACAATCAGGAGTAAATCATCACTTTGTTGCCCTACTTTGTCAGAGGAAGCTTAGTTGTTCAATTTTCAACAAGTTCTCCAACTATACAAGATCCACATGCCTCCCTTCTCCTTTATAGCCATTAGGATCTGATGGGATGAGACTTCTGCATCAGAGCCTAGGCAGCTAATGATGTCTGACTTCCTGGCTTTAAGTGGAGCCTTTTAAACAACAGAGTTAATACCTACAGTTTCAGCACAGAAAAGTCTGTTCAGTCAAGGATTTCACTTGACCTTTGCCTGCAGATTTCTTGAAAAGGATCTCTCCACCTTTACTGAAAAACTTTTTCAAACTAAAGTCACATTTTTTCCAAAGAATCCTTTAACTGCAGGCTAATTGCATATTTTATTTCATCAACGTACATTGTGTGTGTTGAGTTTGAAGGCAATGTTCCCTTATATTCCAAAGGATGAAAAACTTTTAAAAATTGTGCTTCACCCTTGATGTTATTTCATACCCTCCATTCATGAAGGTATGACATTATTTTCCAAACAGCAGAGTGGTCTTTCATAGCAATCACTGTTATTTGCAGAGCACTCGAGTGATGGGTTGTCTCTCTGAAACCCCAAGACTTTCCTAAAACTGGTACTTGGAGCTGACTGTCTCCTTACCAAAGATTACTGTCAGAATCCATAAAGCACCACCAGTTGTCCTTCCACTCAGTTTCATTGCTCCCCAGAGAAACAGTGGCATGTTTTAGAAGTTAGCAGAGACTTCAGAGTGTGTATTCACTGAAAGATGAATGTTGTTTGTTCTTTATGTAACTTCAGAAAAGAAACAAAACTTTGACATCTTCTGTTTAGCCAATAAAGATATTGAGTGAGGGGAAAAAAAAAAAAGTAAAACATAGCTCCATTTTCCAAAATAAAAGATCCCTTTCTTTGCTATTGCAACTTCATGGGTAGAAATCTGCATAGTCATTTGTTTATCTGCTCAAAGCTTTTACATAATTGGCACTTTGTTGTGACTTTTGTGGCAGTCACTGGTGAAGCATCTGAGTAACCAAGAAGAGGGTTAACTATTTTGCATATATATGTAGCTACATACCTGGATCTATGTGAATATAAATACATACATAAATGTATTCTTGCTCTTCAACTAGATACCTGGGAAAAAAGACTCTTAGAATCATAGAATTGTTTAGCTTGGAAGAGACCTTTAAGATCAAGTCCAACTGTTAACCTAGCACTGCCAAATCCACCACTAAGCCATATCCCTAAGCTCCACATCTATGTGTTTTTTAAATACCTCCAGAGATGGTCACTCAACCACTTCCATGGGCAGCCTGTTCCAGTGCCTGATAACTGTTTTGGTCAAGAAATGTTTCCTAATATCCAGTCTAAACCTCCCCTGGTGCAACTTGAGGCTTTTTCCTCTTGTCCTCTCGCCTGTTACTTGGGAGAAGAGACTCACACCCACCTCGCTACAACCTCCTTTCAGGTAGCTGTAGAGAGTGATAAGGTCTCCCCGGAGCTTCCTTTTTCCAGGCTAAACAGCCCAGTATCCTCAGTTGCTTCTCATAGGATTTGTGCTCTAGACCCTTCAACCAGCTTCGTTGCTCTCCTTCGGACTTGCTCCAGCACCTCAGTGTCTTTCTTGTCATGAGAGGCCCAAAACTGAACACAGTACTCCAGGTGCAGCCTCACCAATGCCGAGTACAGGGGGATGATCATTCCCTACTCCTGCTGGCCACACTATTTCTGATACAAGCCAGGATACCATTGGCCTTCTTGGCCACCTGGGCATGCTGCCAACTGATATTCAGTCGGCTGTCAACCAACACCCCCATGTCCATTTCTGCCAGGCAGCTTCCCAGCCACTTCTCCCCAAGCCATGTAGCGTCACGTGGGGTTGTTGTGGTCCAAATGCAGGACCTGGCACTTGGTTTTGTTGAAGCTTATACTATTGGCCTCAGCCCATTGATTCAGCCTGTCCAGGTCTCTCTGCAGAGCCTTCCTACCCTCAAGCAGATCAACACTCCCGCCCAACTTGGTGTCGTCTGCAAACTTACTGAGGGTGCACTTGATTCCCTCATCCAGATCATTGATAAAGATGTTAAACAGAACTGGCCCCAATACTGAGCTGGGGGAACACCACTAGTGACTGGCCACCAACTGGATTTAACTCCATTCACCACAACTCTTCGGGTCTAGCCATCCAGCCAGCTTTTTACCCAGCGCAGAGTACATCCATCCAAGCCATGAGCAGCCAGTTTCTCCATGAGGATGCTGTGGAAAACAGTGTCAAATGCTTTGCTAAAGACCAGGTAGACAACATCCACATCAGTAACCTATTTGATTCCTTTAAAATGAAAGACAGAGGGAGATTGATGTGGGAGAAAGATGTGAGTACACAGATATAGGAAAATCACATAAAACCAAATACAGGTTGTTACAAACAACTAAGAATGAAGTAGGCAAGTTAGGTACCAAATTTTGTGTCAAGTATTTTTGACTGACTTGGTGAAGAGAAGATTTTTTCCAAATGTCATTCTTTGCATTGGTAATACAATAGTAAAGACAGTTTACATCTCAGAAAACGTAGTCTGGATTGACCCAATTTACATCTTCCCTAATGTGATACTACAGTAACATTTGGAAATAGATCCTTAAATAGAATTGGAAATAGGCTTTCTCTAAATATGCACCTCACTAATTAACTCTTCCTAATAGAGTTATAAGATCCCGGTCCTTTGATGCACAGAGCAACTACAGCTGTCATGGAAGATTTAAACATTTGTCTAATTGCTTGGTACCTTTCTGAAAACTGAAAGATCTGTCTGTGCAACATAACAACTAAGCTGCAGAGAACTAGAGTTCAAAGGAACTACAACATGCTAAAAAACTCTACCTGCGCTAATTTAGGATAAAAGATTATATCCTCTCTTAGGACATATTGGTTACTGTGGATGATCCATCCGTAGCTGATTGCTTTTTCTTTTTCTTTTTTTTTTTTTTTATTTTTTTTTTTGACTGCATTAGTATGCTGAAATTTGCACTGCAAATTGTAGGATGGTGGGCCATTTTTCTTTAGAACTAAATCAAGCCAATTCCACCAAGGTCCTCTGTATCCAACAACCCAATAGTGAAAAGTATTTTGGCCACCCTATTTCTCATCCTTTGTTTGCTTAAATTATTTTCTATTGAGTATGAGACAGATATATTTGTAAGTTCACTGTTGGGTTTCACAGATGTAGGTTTAAGGAGATTATTTATGCTTTAGGATTTAATATCTACCAACATGCTGTTCATTTGCCTGATATCACTAGGGACTAGTTCTTTCATTTGCAATTTATAAATCCTCATCTTCAGACATTCAGGTTTTCAGATAGCTGAATCACTGAAACATCCTGTAGTTATTAATATTGTGAGTTTTATCTCAAATGAACTAATACTGTTTATTCAATCAACTGTATACATGATAGGTCCAGGGTTGGTTGTTTGCTTGTTTGTTTGTTTGTTTTTAAATTTAAATATAATAGATAATGCTAACCTAGTTGCTCCTTGAGGAGTCACCTTGGGAGCTCTCCCTTAGTTTTATGCATGTTTGATGAGGAATGCTGTTTTCTTGTGCCCTCTACTGATAAATTTGGTGATTAGCCTTACGAAAGGACAACAGCTGAAGCTCACAAGCACATATCCAGTGCTGCTTCCTTCCAAAAACTTTTCATCTGAAATGAAGAAGTCAAGCTTGTGCTCTGCGTGTCTAATGAGACCCCAGGCCTTGGCAAAGGTTGTAAATAAAGATGTGACTGAGTCTTACATAAAAGCCTCATGCTACCTAAGGTACGTGACTGTAAATGGGTTGCAATAGTTTACGTGCAAACAAGCTATTCATATTCCTGTAGGGAAGCTCCACACAATAGGCTTTGATATACAAGTTCTTTATTCCCTGTAGTAGTCTAGATGTAAGCTGTCAATTTATGAGATTCTGCCACTTCCCTTCTAAGCAGTATTCTTCATTTGCATAGGTCTAGCAGTCAGTGCTCGTAGCTGCTTTCCCCTGACCCCATTTGTTGCTGGGCTTCACATCAGCTCAGCTATTTCTATCAGATTGTACCAGAGACAGAATTGTCAAGTCCAGAGAGGACAGGAGCTCTCTGAGACTTGCCATGCAATAGGTGATAACCTCCTCATAAAGCAGTATGCTTATAACATTAAAATGCAAGAACAGAAGGTGAAATCAAAATAGGAGTCTTGCTTGAAATGTCTCAATCCTTATGCTGCTTTCAGAGTATATTGCCTATTCTTTTATAATTAAAGCTTGAAATTATTTTATGTGTTCTGCAGTGATTGATTTCAGAATGAGAGAAAACTTCATAAAAATAATATTATGTTAGAAATTTGAAAATAACTGTTTCTTTCTCAGTGATTTCCAGCCTATTCTTGGCAAGCATTTTCTTATGCTGTATTTCTTGTGCTATGAGAGTCATTCTGAACTGCTGATAGGCTCAAAATTCAAGCAGTTTGTAGTTAAATGAGCAAATGCCTTGATTTGATCATTCTGGGCTGGGATGCTGTGAGCTAGACCAAAATGCAGTCTAGCATTTTACAGAGAGGCTGCAGTCCCCCTCTGTGGTCTTACCAAGAGCTCATACTGTATTCAGTTTTCTTTGGACTATGAAAAACTGATAGAGAACAGAATTTCCCCTTTCAAGTTTTATTATGTTTTCAGTGCTACTAAATCAGAAATGTGTTTTCAGTTATATTGTAATTTTGCAATAGAATACCTCTTAAGCATATTTTGGTACTGCCAAGTGCCATAAGATTATTAATATTTTATGGAACTTCCTTCCCCTTGCATTAAAAAATAACACTTTCTCTGTCTTGTCTGACATTCAAAGGCTAGAAAAATGCAGAGAAACCAGAAAGACGAATATGGAAGAGGTAAAGAATTGTGTATCATTTCTACACTTGTTCAAAGGTCATTTTCATGCACTAGGAAAGCCAAAATATTCTGCAAGATGAAGCCTTCAGCATATAAGGAATGATGAAACCGGCAAGGCCAGAGGCTGAACCTCTGGATCTATCTGCTGTCCTCACGTGTGTAGTGGGAAGCTTCAGAGCAACTAGAGGAAAAAAAAACCTCAACCCCTCTAGAACTGACAAATTTCCCCATTACACAATGCACATACAGTGCTATGCTCAGAGAACATAATTTGACCTTGAAAAAATCAAAGTATTTTTCACAAAGCTCTGGAAAATACGAATTCTTTGCATGGAAAGTTACTTGATTTTGTGCATTTAAAAGAGGAATTCATTCATTGATGCAATATCTACATTTAATTTCTTGTATATCTCAGTGGTGCTTACTAAAATTGCTGATACAGGTATCTCCAGTTTTAATATAGTTGCAGTGGATTCTGACTAGATTTACTCTGTTTTATTTCATAGTTCTACTAAAGCTTTGCATGAGATCCATTCATGAGATGTCTTGTACTACATACAGAAGTACCCCTAGGGCATTGTATAAATTAATATTCCATCCATGAATGTAGCTAGTAGTTAATTTATCATTTGCCAGTGAGAAACAAGAGACTAGATTACAGATTAAATATAATCAAGCTGAACGGAATGCTCACATGTATGCTGAAGTGGAGTATTAATATACTAGTGAAGATCTTTTGCAATCTGCAATCTATTTTAGTAGTGTTAAATCTAGCACTTTAAAAACCAAATAAGAACAGTGGTAAACAGTACCAGTATTTTTAGTTTATCTAATTAAAATTTTATGACTGGCATAGAGGATGTGAGTTTATGGCATCTTCAAGTTTGGCATGGGGAAATAAAAGAATTCTCAAGAGCTGACTTTTGCTATAACCTGTCATATCTTATTATGCTGTTTCCAGTCCTCTCTGATTTAAAGCAAAACAAACTTATAATTTATTATTCACTAGAAAGGAGAGGAAATAGAGCCCAGTAACTGCAGCCAGCAAGTACATCCGAAATAATGCTATGATTTCTGTCAGTGACTGTTTGGAGCAATTGTGTCCAATGATCATCCTAAGAGTGTTTACGTCTTGCCACCTGGGAAGAAGCTTCAGAAAAAAAACATAAGGAAATATTAATCAATTACAATAAGCACCTAATATATAGTTATCAAATGAAATCTAGAAAAACACAAGAATATGGCCACTTAAGCACACACAGACAAAAAATGAACAAGGGAATCTCTTCTGTTTGTGTGTTAAGAGATGCTCTTGAGCCTCTTCACCTGGTCTTCAATCATCTCAGCCCCAGGTACATCTCCAGTTATGTTTGTGAAAACATGGCTGCTCTGCATTAAAACTAATTTTAAGTTTTATTTTAAAACTATCATAATTTAAAGAGAAAAATAGTAGGCTTTTCAGTCTTCCTAATGAATTCTTTTACAGTGTTACAGGGCCACATATAGCCTGATGTAAAATATGTCATCCTTAATTAACGTCTACATCAAAGACGTACGTTAAGGACAATGCTGATTAGGGTTGGCTGTTAGCTGCAGGATGAGGCATGGGCAGGGCCAGTACTTAATTCTAAAAACCTCTGTCAGACATTGTAAATCTGATAGAGATTATGGCAGAAAAAACTGACAGTTTTTCACCCAGTCCTGTAGTCCGATTTCACTACCATCTTTAGTCAAGACTATTGTTGAAGTCTTCTACCAGTGGGAGAAATGCTATCAAGAAAAGTGTAAAAAAACTAGTATATCAAATGATTTAGGAAGTCAGTGATTTAGGAGTACTAAACTGAAACCCTCTCCATCTGAGCAGTGACTGGGAAAGGAAGAGGCTCTGGGCCTGCCCCACGTAATGTCAGAAGGGACAGAATGCCATAGTGGGTGTTGATTTTAAAAACACTGTGCAAATTGGGCTTTTCTTTTGCCGTTGTTCCACCAGGTAGGATTTACTGTGTAGATGAGTGTATTCAGACTGGGTAATATCTACAGCATTTAGTATTATTATTATAGAAACACCATTATCTTTAAATGGAAAGAGTCCTTTAATTCTTTTCAGGAAGACAAGAGGAGGGCCATGGACTCTCCCACATGATTTTGCATCTCCCTTTACCTTAAATAAACAGCTTGTATTTCTTTGGAATGGGAACATTTTGATTATCCTTAATGTTTGGAAGTGGACAAGTGCTATCATCTTTCACTTCCCACTCTTCTGACTAGCTTTTGTTTACTGTATTTTCATTTAGAAGACACTGTTAATTACAGATTTCCTCAACGTACACTTTGATCTTATAATAAGATAGGAGTTATCCTGTTTTGGATTTTTTTTTTCATTTGATTTGCACATTGGTGCTTCATACTGCTGTTTTTTAATAGTGTGTTTATCTTTGTGTGTACTATAATTTTCTCGTTAGTCATCCTTGCTTCCTAATTCCACAAAAAAACATTCATTCCTTAATCGATCTGTTGCAAATATGTTTTAAAGATACATAGCTATGTGTTTTGCTTGTTGCTGATATGCTGCCTTATACACATGCTCCCTATTTGTCTCTCTTTAATCAGTTGCTCTAAGCCTGCTTCCTTAATTTCATCCAGACCTCAGCACTCTGTAAAGATGTAAAAAATAGCAGTCATGCTGAAAAGTGTCTTTACTGGGTTATTCAGCTAATTCCTCTGCATCATGTCAGGATTTCAGTGGTAAAGAATTTTGAGGAAACGGCTTAAATTCACTTGAGCTTAAATGAAAGGTGAAAAAGTCCAGAAAAAAAATCTCAATTAGATCAGGCTTGTCCTGAACAAATGAGATATGCTGCCTAGAGGCTGCGGTTTTGCAAGACCGTAGTTGTAGTCTGTCAGGCTGGCTGAGAATTGGGAAGAACATTCTCATTTGTCATGCAGTATAATCAAATCTGATGCAGATTTGTGGATCTGCACAACAGTGATAAGAGATCAACACTTATTTTTATGCTGCATAGAGTGTAAACAGGAATATTTGGGGGTATAATGTAGCAGATTTTTGCCAGTGGTTCATTTATTGTCCATAACTAATGGCATGCAGTGATTTTCTGTGCAGAGCAGAAGCTGTTTTATTTTCTTCCAACTACTTGCCATAATTGTGGTTTTGGATGCAAAGAAAATCTTTCTGAAGATGAGAACTAACAATTCAAGAATAGAAAACACTGGGTTTGATAATTTAGGCCCTAGTTAGGTACCTAATCCTCAACCCCTTGAGCAATTTTAGAGCCTTCAGTTTTACTGCTTGTATAGTAAAGGTAACATGAGTCATACAATTAAGGTTTTGCAGGATTGGGCTTTTTCATTACCGAAGCACTAACATTTATTTTTAATAAGATGCTCTAGTCCTTCTGTGCACACCTATGAAACGTTTGTTCCCCAGGCTGCTGCTTCACAGTTTACAGTGATGTTTTTGGGCTGTAGTTGGAGCAGAACAGGAAAATGAAAATAAGTAAGAAAAGATAGGTCTTGTCATTATGATTTGAAGTTGAATTGATGAAAATGCATTATCTTTGCCTAGCTGTTTAAAATCTGCAGTGACTACAGTAATATGGATTAGAGGAAAATAGGAACATTTTGGAAGGGATTTTGAGAGACATCTCATCATAATCCTAATAGGCTACAAAACAGCTGATGATGTATTCAAAGCTACTTAGAACTGATAGAAGAGAATTACATTTATTTGATATTTTACTAATGTCTGGTTTTCCACATAATGTACATAGGCATCATTTACTTACTGACACTTGCATGATGTATAGGAAGGTTTATTTCTTATTTCAGTTTATTTCTAAGGTCCCTCTGTTCACATCCATCCTTTTCTCCCGAACTCAGCTTCAAATCTATACCCTCTCCATCATTTATGAAATAATTGATTTCTGGAAAATAATAAGTAGTCTAATTCATTTATCTTAAAGTTTCATTTAAGTTCAATCATATGTTGACCAAGTATCCTTTCATGTATAAATTTGTATGTGTATGTCTGTCAGCAACTCTAACTGTTATAAAACTGATGATAAAGAGATAGATTGTACAAATTGCACTAGGAAAAATGAATCATGAGGTCTCAGGTACAGACAGGGCTCTGTGTACCAGACTGCTGTGCTAACTACAGGGAAGTAAGAGTCCA
This sequence comes from Podiceps cristatus, assembly GCA_000699545.1. NCBI lineage: Eukaryota > Metazoa > Chordata > Aves > Podicipediformes > Podicipedidae > Podiceps > Podiceps cristatus. The sequence continues at coordinate 9,239 of JMFS01116257.1, forward strand.
TGATTTTGTAAGAAAAAATCTAAGGCATTTAGAAAGTGAGAATAAAGCAGGCTGTAAGTGTCACTAGCTAGCTAAATATGTTCCCTAAAGAATTTGAAGTATATTTAATGTTCCAACTATGTTACTTTGAAATTAAAGTTTTGTGATTATAAAATTAGAAATGTTCAAGTAAAAAAAGGATTATGGCAAAATACATACTCCCTCAGATGTTTTTATGCTGTTGGTATTTTTAAGACTCTTCCTAGTTAGGGGAATATAATAGTTATGTTATTATAAAAGCAGGACTTTCTTGACAGTCTCCAGACATTGTCTAAATGATTTGGGAAATAGCAGTTTAATGAGGAAGTGCAATTTTCTAATAGATTTGTTCTCCAGTAGTGTAAGAAATATCCAAGCATAGCAATCAGAGAAATTAAGAGATTGATCAGGATTTGTGTACAGTTAAAACTTACATAAATTTACTACCTAGAATGGATGTAAGTCACATCGTAAATTCCTTTTTCTAACAAGAGGTAAAATACAGGTTTCAAATTACCAGCATGTAATCTAGTAGACACAGTATCAGAATATTCTAAGTTCATTTTTGTTTCTTTTGTTCCTATGTACATCTTGCTTGGCAATGTATTTTTTTGTGACTGAGTTGCTACTGAAATGTATCTCAAAAAACCTGCAGTGAAATGAAAACGAAACTACAACTGGGAACTTAGTGAATGAGCCATATACACATTCACTGTAGATTCAAATTAAGTCCAGTAATTTCAGTAATAAACCGGAGAAAATTAGTCCCCATTACCCAGGAGTAAATATGCCAATGGTGGAATAGGGATAAACTCTTTCTAGGAATTGTGTCATTTATCTGTGGCATTTTTATAGGGGTCTTATTTCACTTTTCAGATTTTAAATGTTTTATTTGCCGAAGTCCTAAGTGTACAGTCTATTGATTTTTTTTTTCTCCATACTATAGCTAAGAAAAGGGATGAAAGCACATGGTGATGATAAGACTATGGGTTGTTCATCTTCACAGCACTGTACAGATATTGGTTAATTAATCACCCCAGCACTGTTGCAAAATGGGAAACTATTATCCTCATTTTCACTCATCTGAAACATTTTACTGTTTTTTTGCGGGAAAAAAAAGAATACTTCAATTTTGCACAAACAAAATTTTGATGTTCCATTTTATTTAGCATCTGGGACTCAGAGTGCAGTACTTCAATGAAATCATGATACATTAGCATATACATTAAGCCAGTCTGATATTCTGAGTTTCTCCAAACAGTTTCTTCAGGAATCAAAGAAATGAATTGACGTTAAATTGCTTCCACAAGCAGGAAGACTGTTCATGTCCCAAATACGAGTAACTGAATGAAGTCTATCTGGTTTTACATACAGGAACTGAACAGACTTTTAAGGTGATAATTACAAGACCTGAGCTCGCTCTTTAAGAAAAAAAATCTTCTGAATTTAAGCTGTCATAAAATATCTCATATGTCAGGTAAAAATTAATAAATCGGCACTGTCAAACATATATTTTCACATAAACCTAGAGAATTAATTCTGATTTTATTTTATATGTACACGGACAGGTAATTTACTAGCCTGGGATTTTAGAGGTTCATACAGGATTATACTAAGAGAAGTTTTAGCCACTGCCAAAAATACAGAGCACTGTAAGGAAGAATAAATTATGTGCAATTTATGATCTATTTTTAGACTACAGAGGAAGCACCATTTAAAATTGTGTAAATGGAGAGAGGGCTAAAGGCTGTCTTCACATTGCATTACATGTATTTCCCCCTGCCCAAATGCAAGTAGAGCCTGTTTATTGTGCAAGAAAGAGTACATATCTCTTCTTATTGGAGACATTATTAAATACTTTCCTTGAAGATAACAAGACAGTACTTAAGGCGTTTAGCTCGTTACATTATCAATGTAATTTATATAGTATCAGCATAATTCCTTCAGGAGGAATATTTAGTTCTCTTGATAATTCTTTTGAGTAAAGTCCATGTACCCTAAGACAGGCAAGATCTCATGAAAACATTTAAATACTTTAAGATGAATTGAAATAGGAAAACAGGTGTGTTTGTGTATTTGGAAGGAGTATGAGAATATTCCAGGATTCCTGTAATTCATAAGATCTTAAAAGTATACTTTTGTTTTTCTGATCCATCTCTCAACTCCAGTGGAGTAACTGATCAGACATAAAATGTCTGCTTTTTCTGTAGAATAACGAAGCCACAAGTTCTCTCACGCTGAAGCCCTCTGCTCCCCAAATTACTGATGATAGCAAACCCGTATTTTATTACTTATAATCAACTTGAGCGATGTGTTGTACGAGTTCCAGGTTACTTAGGACTACTGTAAAAGCTCTGACAAAAGATTATTTTATCTATTTTTTTTTTTTTTAAGGAAAAATCCCACATAATCATTATTCTTACTATCCAGTAGGCACAGGTCCTTTGAGTCTCTTTGAAGAATATGCCTTGTCCGGGTTTCAGCTGAGACTGTTACTTTCCTTCCTAGTAGCTGGTATAGTGCTGTG
>KL284125.1:0-14157 GCA_000699545.1 Podiceps cristatus
GAAAAATCATTTTCATTTCGAAGCAGAAGCGTTTCTGTGGTCAGTAAGTCACGTTGTGATGGTGTTTCCTGCCGTTACACCTATCCACGGGTGATTTATGCGTCCCTTCTCGCCCACTTGAACCATTTATATGTTTAATGTGCTCCTCGGGTTTTATTTTTGGTAATGATGCAGCACCTGTACTTTCAGCATGTTTTGAAGAGTCGACGGAACAGGGTCGGTGTAATTATGCCAATATTTAGGTAGAAAAACAGTATCCAGCCATGTTTTTGGATATTGTGGAATATAGCTTCTAAAAGCGATATCCATAACAGGTGCTTTGGTTATTCAAGTGGGTTGTGAATATGAATATTGAATATGAATAACCACTTGAATATGAATTCAAGTGGTTATTCAAGTAGGTTGGGGGGTCAAAATGCATGCTAGTTTATCTTAGAGTTTTCTTGCTGGAAGAAAAAAACCCAAAACCAAGCGAACAAAAAAACCCAAAACAAATCATGAAAAACCATTTAAACACAATAAAATAATTCACATAATGGAAGCATTTACGTTTGGGACTAAAAGTAAAGATGCATGTCTGAAAATCCTTCTGCTTTTATGCTTGTGAAAACTGCTTTGCCCCTCTCAAAATGCGCACCGAGTGTGAGATCGGTGACTTTGTCGGCTGGGAGAGCCAAGCAAGGCTTCCTTCGTGGAGGATCGCCAGAACCGGCCGCCGGTGCGAAGCCCCTCGATGGATGCCAGTTCTCGGTCGCCATGGCTGCGTCGCAGCCCAGCGGGGCGGCTCTGTACAGCAAAGCGGTGGGTGACGGGCCCAGGCACCCGGGCTGTATGCACCTCGCGGCCTCCTTACCCTGGACTCGCTGTAGTCTGGGAGCCTACTGCCCGTTTACAGCCATCTTGTGCGAAGGTGCGCTGCACAAGCTTGTTCTCCAGTTTCATCGAAGAGGAATCCACGTGGTATTAAACTCTGGTATTGCTCCCTGGTGAAACTGAGCGCAGTAATTAGGGGTAATTAGCAGATTTCCTTCCAAAGCACTCTCATCTGAGCTAAAACACAAATGCAGATGTTTCAGTGTCAGCATTGTGTGCTTTGTCATGCTGATTTGGGAGGAGGAGGGAGTGTTGAAGGAGAGAAGGGGTAGGACCATTGTGTTCAGATGGAACGCGACAGAGTCGGGGTAGATGTTGGGGTATCCTGCCTGTGCTCCAGAAAGAGGTGATGCTGCTGTTCTGACCACAGAGATCTGTTCATATCATTTAAATTCTAGTCCTTAAGGACAACTGGCGTAAACCATATGGACACAATCAACTTGCTACATCTGTGTATTTGGTTTTCTGTGACATCGGTTCGTAAATCTTTTTTGTATCACCATTTTAGTTGTGTAATCCTTTCGCACGCTCTGGGACTTCCACGTGTCTGTCACTTCAGGATGCGTCAACTTCCTCCAGTGGGATTTCTGTCTATTTTTAGGGCAGTGGTTATCATGACTGTGTTTAGAAGATGGAGCATAGTGCAGTGGACAGACTGTAAATAGCACTTGCCCTTTTTAGTGGAGTATTTATTTCATCCTGGAGGAAGAAGTAAATTGAGCGGCATTTTCAATTCTGCATAATAGTCCTTCGTAAGAATTCCCTTTGGAGTCACTCTGTGGTTCTTGTTTCTTGCCTGCAACTTTTAAGGCAGGCTTGTCTGAACAGCACGTGATACCCGGGGCATTTCACTGCACGGGGGAGTGTTCTGTGACTTGGTTTCACAAGCTGGAGAAAGGAGTCCATGCAGGCAGCTCCCTGCTTCACGTAGGCAGGTCCCGGTAGCTGAAGCACCAGCTCCTTCATGCCCCTTTCCTCCTACACACCGAAACACACCCATTCGTGTAGTGTAAATCACGCTCAGAGGGAAATGACTCACTAACCTTTGCTTCTTGGATGCAACAGAGTTAACTCATTTGTATAGCTTTTTTAAGACACAGAAGTCTAATCTGTGAGGTGCCTAGCAAGGCCGCTTTCTCAGCTGCATTTCAGGTTCTTTGGTTCATCTGTAGCACAGCTCATTTCCATCCCCGCAGCTCTTTAAATGAAACGTGAGGTGATAAAGCACAAAGCTCCTAGTTGATGCTTACCATAGACACACCTTTTATTTACAAAAGAAAGCTTTGCAGTTGTTTAAAGCTTCGCGGACTGATTTTGAAGGCTTGGTGAAGGAGGGGCCTTCTCTGTCCCCACCTCTGGTTTACTCTACTTTCTATAACTTTGAAATAGTGCTATGTTAACTAGTCAACGAAACAAATGTAACAGTCATTCAAGATGGGGTCCCATGCCCTAAACAGATCTCTCTGCAGCGAGGGATAAAACATGGTGTTTTCTTTTATGTTGGCATTACTTTGGTGGCTGGGCAGCTTTTTGAAAAGAGCCTACTGACAGCCCCTCGCCTGTTTTTTTTAAAGTTCAGTGTAAGGAACGTCCTATTCTACTGCAAGCGTATATACCAGAAGCACTTTCTGACTTGTATTTGGCATGTAATGTGTTGAAAAGGAGTGGTTTGACATACAGATCACGTTTTAAGTACCTCCTTAATTTAAAAAAAAATGCATATGCAAATGTCTTCAGGTGGGAAAAGGAAGTTTTTCAGTAGTGTTGTGGGACATTTAGCAACCTTGTATTAAAGATAAAGTGAGGGAACACGTGGGCTGCTAAGCAGGGAGTGGTAGGAGATGCTTGGTGGTCTTTGGGCAGATATAAATCTCTTAAACTATGCTTTGGTCATAGAGCTGAGCCAGTCTAAGCCCTGGCTGCCACCCAAAGTGGGACACCTTCCTTCCCCATATTCTCCCTCCCACGTCTCACCAGGCTTCATGTGTTTGTCTTTTGTACTGGCGCTCATCTGATCTGTCAGCAAACCTATTCAGGGACACAGACAGAAAAGCCTTTTTGTTTTTGAGGGTTAGTTTTCAGCTGGTTTAACTCCCTGAACCTTCATTCTGCCCAGTTCCAGTACTGGTATAAGGGGAGCAAACCTGGACCTTCCAGTTGCTGCTGTAAGCTCAGCTTAGCTGGACTGCTGAATGACACTGGGGTCTCATGACCGATTTGATAGACCCAGGAACAGAAGCTGTGCATTTCTGTGGCGTTGGACCCAAGCAATATAGCCTTGCTGAAAAATAAGAAAGCTTAATGCTACAGGTAACATGAACTCGGCTATATTGATTCTGGGGCCTAACTGAGGATCTCTGTGCAGTGTTGAATTGTGCTGTATAAACACAGAAGCTTGAGTCAGTGCCAGCTGAGTAATTTCTGTGCCATGCTGCATTTCACTGGGTAGATGTGCACTTAGTATATGTACACCCCCTCTGTTAAAAAGGATGTTGAAAGCCCTGCTCAGAGGAAGAGCTGAGGTGTCCCCAAAAAAGGAGACACCCTTCCTTGTTAAGTGTATACTGTTTCCTGAATGGAGCTGGTTTGGCAGTAAATTGAACTTTGTTCTGCAGACTCCGTACGGCGTGAGAGTGAGGAGGGCTGAGGCTCTGGCCTCGTGCTGGCAGGAATGGGTCCTGTCTAGGTCGGTTTGTAAAAGCAGGTGGTGTTGGAGGGCGAGTGAAAACTCTTGGTTTTGTTCTTGGAGTGACAGCATTGTTGCTGCAGGGGAAGGGCTTTCTGGAAAAGAAGGGAATGAAGTGAAAAACATTTTCTTTGTTTTTCAAAGTGTCAACCCTAGCATGCTGGATTTGATCATCTTTTGACCAAATGTTTTTCAGCCAGACTTCTATTATCTAGTTTTTTTTTAAACCCCCTGAGATTGTTACAGTATAGAACAGGCTGCTAAGCACCTAGGCAGTGTTTATACAGCTCAATCCAATTACCCAACTCTTTGGTGGTTTCATCATCTCATCTGCAAGTTGTGGAGTCAGCCTCCTGGATGAGCTCCACCTGCTGTGCCAACATGAACCACCGAGGAGTGTGTTTTTTAGTTGAAAAGCATACTTAGGATGAAAAAGTAATTGGAAATAAGGTAGGCTTCAGCACTTCAGGCTTGGGCTTGTTTTGGTTTTTGGGGTTTTTTTTTGTTTTTGGTTTTTTGTTTTTTTTTTTGCCTTTGGGACTTTCATTTCCTGTAGAGGTAAAAACAGTTTAGAAGTGCTGGAGAATATTAGAGACATTTTTCAGTTGGCATGTTCAGTCCCTTTTTTTAACACGGGTAACGGAGTTGGGAATATTTGGGTTGCACACCTTGGTCGTGTCTCTGGCAGTTCTCTTTGGTGTCTTAACTGTTCGTAGTGCAGTGGACATGAAAGCTGGATACAGTGCAGCAATTGCTATTTTGTAAGAACTGATTGGCAAAAGGTTAAAATTCTCCTCATTTTCACTCAATAGGAGGAAAACTGAATCCACCAAATACCATGTCAGTTTGCACCCAGAACGAATGGGTCAGAGCATCCAAGAATTGGATCCTCTGTTAGCCAGCCGTTTGAGATGTGTGTGTCTTTCCTTGCTTCTTGAGTTGCTCCACAGAAACCCACAGCCATTCCACTGTTGGGACTTGGCCTTTTGCTGTCACTGTGCCATCTTAGGCAGCAGACTATGCTCAGCCTGCCGATTTTAAGTGCCATGGGTTTGCAGATCTTAACTGAATTTTGCTCAGAACATTTGGGGTTTTTAAAAAATAATGTAAAAACAGCTTTATACCACTTGCCTCCTTTTCAAGACTACCTTGAAAGAAAGTTTCTGAAGTTTGTTATCTGGTATTGACCACCTGTACTGGGAGGTCAGCAAAAATGCAACCCACAACTTGTTTCCCTGTGAAAATGTGACTCTCTTCAAGGCATGTCAAAGAAGTGGTGTACGGCCTCTGTAGTGACGTGTGAGCTTAAAATAACAGAATTTTTCAAAACATATCTCTCTCTGTGTTTCTGTGCTGGTTGTCCATATTTCCTGAAAAGAGCTGAAATTTTATGTAGAATCCTGTGCAGCTTTTTAAAGTGAGCCTGCTTTTAGTAATGACAGTAAACTAGAATTCTTCTTTTTGACCCTGTTGTTACTTAACTGTCTGTCGTTGTCACTAGTTTGTATTTCAGGGAGTTCCCATGTGTTTTCAGCACTGCAGCTCAGCAGAGAAGTACAGGAGATGAGTGTGGCCCAGAAGATCCTCGTGATGAGCCCAAGCATCCCCTTTCTGACTGTGCCTTAGAGCACAAAGCCATCAAATTGGAGGAACAAGTCCGGGATTTAACTGTGAGTATGCTGCCGGTGGCACCATGATGTCTTTCGTTCCGTCTCTTTGACTTGGTCTGTCTTTCAGCCCTAGCTTTTTCTGTAAGCCCGCTAACATGCGCACAACGCCACGGTGCTGTGGCAGCCTGCAGAGCAGCCATGCTCTAGTGTGAGAGGGTGCCCTGGGAAAGCACAGTCTGCCTGCCCCAGAAACACCATCCATCAGTAGAACCTAGGAGCAAGGCAGTGGTAGTATGATCCTGGCAGGCAAAACTGTCTGTTGGAGATCGTCTGGTCAATTCTTTCACAGTATTGTACAGAGGGAACGGCAGTAGCTTTGTGCTGATGAATATCACATGTTGTGTCGTGCTGCATTCAGATTGTCCACGAAGGAAAGTCCTTCTTAGTGACAGTGGTGTGGTGGAAATGGTAGGGATCATGTTATAGGGACGTTGGAGAACGGATGTGACTAAGGAGAGGATTAAATACTGCAGCACTGGGCAGACAATTCTGGAGATAATCGCCATGAGAGTACTATTGCACCAAGCGATAAATTAGCCGGTTGCAGATCTGTTCCTGAGACCACCAGCGTGCCTGCTAGAAAGGAGTGTCTCAGCAGCCACAGTGAATCGTGGAAAAAGCAGCAGCCAGCCTGATGGTGTGGTGTGCAGTTCAGCTGCGCCCCGAATGCTTCTGACGTTCATTTGGCTCTTTTGAGGGAGTATTGTGCTGATTAATCAGCAGCAGTCTGACTTGGGTTTACACATAATCAAAACGCAGGAGCCCAGCACAACCTTTTGACGTGAAGTGGGCTCTTTTTAAATTGTTTCTAAGGGATTGCCAACTTGTGAGGAAACAGGTTTTACCTCCTTGTTTGATGTCTCCCCTTGCTGTTGTGGTTACAGGAGCGATACCGGAAAGCTTTAGCAGATTCTGAGAATGTCCGGCGGAGAACGCAGAAGTTTGTAGAAGATGCCAAGCTCTTTGGTAAGCAAAGTGAGGCAGAGGTGTGTTTACTGCGGTGGCCTGTCTGCCCGAGCTTAAAATGCTGATCAACAGCTTTTCTCTCTCCACATCCCGCCCTGGTTCATTGTAAAGTCTGGCATATGTTTGGTCTGGACTGTTGGTGTCTGGACTTACTGGCTTTTTTTTCTGTGTGTCCAGCTGTGTCCTATGAGGTTTATCTCAGTAGCTGTTTTGTGATTATTTTTTTTTTTTATTAGTATTTTTCAAATTTTTTAAATAAAACAGGCCTGGTGCAATTGAGTGTAGTTCCACTGACTTGGTTGAAGTTACAGGTTCTTCTGTATTCTGAGCTTTGACTCTGGCAGGGTATATTTCATACGCTTAGCTGTGTCATCAGGTTGGGATCTCTTACTATACTAACAGCCTTTTCTCTTCTGCTTTTGCTTTCAGGAGGTAGATCCTGCCTGGGACAAAGGTTGTCAGTTCCTATATCAGATGTTCTTTAAAACTTATATAATAAATATTTTAGCATCAATGAAATGAGCTGGATTTGTAGCTTAGGCAACAGAGGCAGGTAAAGGGGGAAGAAACTGCTGTTTAATCATTGCACTCTGCCAGCACCACCTCTGAGAATGAGAAACTGTTTTTCTCCATAATGCATTAATCTCGGGAGGTTTTTGTTAGTTAATTCCAGTAGCTTTGAAATTAGAGCTGCTGTATTTTTCTTACCAGTCTACCCATTGTGCTATTAAATGGGTGTTGAGTTTTGGGATAATCAGCACCGCTGGTTTTGTGTTTTGGGTTTTTTTTCTAGCTCTTTTGAATTTTAGATGCATTGTGCTTCAGATTTGAAGAAAAATGAAGTTCTTTATTAGAAGTTGTTCATGGAGTGAAGCACAGGGGTCTGTAGAGCATTAAAAGAGACTCTGGTGCAAGAGGAAATGGTTGGTAATTGGTCTGCTGCCCTCTGCTCCTTTGTTGCCTCTCCTTGCGTCTTTGTTCTGTGCATGTTTAAACATGTGTGTACAGGTATAGACAGCACCAAAGTATTGTTTCTCTTTCTTTGTTTTCCTAATGTGTCTTTCCAGCAAGTAGTTATGGCGTCTGTGTAACTGAGGGAGCCTGATTTTTCTGACATTTCTGCAAAGTGTAATACACCACTTCTGGAAATGTATATGATCTAACTCCATTTTTCTAATGAAAAAGACTGCATGACTTTTTCATGACTGACCCGAGGAACATTTTGTCTAGTCCTTTCACAGTAGTTTTAACTTATTCATAAAATTGTGGATGTACTTTTGAATGGCCATGCATTATTTTTACTTCTCCCCCTATTGTGTTCATTGCCCATGCACATGGGCATTTGTGTAAGTTGCTTGGCAAAACATTTATGTCTGTGGGACTGTATGAGAGGGTGTGGAACAGTGTCCTAAATGACATATATATATATGTTGATGTGTATAGATGTACCTTTCCTGTGTAGACCTTGATTTGGGGAGTCTTTAGATTACTACCCATGTAATGATAAAGCTTTGGCTACAGGATGCAGAAGATAGTGTCTCCGCTCACTAAAGTAACAGTTCAAATCAATTAGCAGCTTTAAAGGTGCTTTCAAACTGCTGAGACTGTGTCTGTCATTGGTACTGAAGCTCTCTATGTTCTGTGAACTGCCCTTCATTTACTTCTTGTTTCTCTGTGCCTGTAGGGATCCAGAGTTTCTGCAGGGACCTCGTGGAGGTAGCGGATATCTTGGAGAAGACTGCCGAGAGTGCCGCAGAAGAAGCGGAGCCCAGTAATCCGAATCCAACCCTGCAGAAAATCTATGAAGGCCTCTCTCTGATAGAGGCCAAATTGCAAAGTGTATTTGCCAAACACGGCCTTCAGAAGATGAACCCTGTTGGTGGCAAATATGATCCATATGACCATGAAATAGTCTGCCATGTACCAGCCGAGGGAATGCAGCCGGGCACGATAGCACTGGTGACTCAGGATGGCTATAAACTGCACGGCCGCACTATCAGACACGCGCTCGTCGGCGTGGCAGTAGAGTCACAGGAATGACGGGGACTTACCCATTGGCATCTGGGACCTTACTGAGCTGAGGGACCCCTCAGCGCTCAGTCACAACTGCAGCTGCATGTCTTTTCTTATTTATTAAGCTAGGTTTGTATTGTATGTTGGCTTCTTTATAATGTGTGCAGTCATTTTGCCATTAATTCTAAGGTACTTGTATATTTAATAATCCTTTTTGGAGTATGTGGAGTAGTACTAGGAGTCCTGCTATTTGTCAGAAATGTGGCACTATAGCCCCTTTCTCCGTTGCTCATTTCTCCATTAAGACTTGTATGGGGAAGAGGGGAGATACGGGCGAGAAAGGGGAAATTCTCTGAGCGCTAAGGAATCTTGTCTCCCGGTTCCATCTCTGAGACAGACTCCTGCAGTGGCCTTCAGGAAAGTAACTTCTCTGCCTCAGTTTCCATATCTGTATTAAGGGAACATAATAATACTTACTGACCTACCTCACAGGGATGTGGTGAGGCTTTTTCTTTGCAAAGCACTCGGAAGAGGAAAAGCCCAAAGGACTGAGTATTATTATCAGGCTGGTTTTGGTGTCTTCCCGAGTCCCCAGACCCCTCAGGTGGGGATGAAGATGGTCACTTGAAATGACATTTAGGGGCAGCTTTTTCTCATGTCACTTCAGGAAAACAATCCTGAATTAATGAAATCTCTGTCGTACTACAGTTGAAAAGGGATGAAGTTTTAAAAAAAAAAAAATGAAAATGCAGTTGTTAGATCAGACTTTAATGTGTTAATATTTGTTCTTCGGGTGAAACTTCAGCTTGCCTCCTTGTTCCTAAAGGTAAACCAGAGAGTAGTGGTTCTTAGTTGAGCCAGAAAACTGTTCTCAAATCTCTTTCTCTCCAACCAAAAAGTATATTTTAGAGGAGAGTAATGTCTCTTCCCTGATGGGTATTTCAAAATGCAGTTGTTAGATCAGACTTTAATGTGTTAATATTTGTTCTTCGGGTGAAACTTCAGCTTGCCTCCTTGTTCCTAAAGGTAAACCAGAGAGTAGTGGTTCTTAGTTGAGCCAGAAAACTGTTCTCAAATCTCTTTCTCTCCAACCAAAAAGTATATTTTAGAGGAGAGTAATGTCTCTTCCCTGATGGGTATTTCTGCAGCTTTCAAGCATGATGAACTATATGCTCTTTGTTGAAGCTGCTGGCAAAATGGAGATGTGCCCTTAAGCAGGAAATCTGGACTGTTTTTATTTTCTCAGCTCTCCAATAATGGTACTTGTGTAACACTAACTTCCAGTTCACATTCAGATTCTACTTTTGCGTGGTCATAGTAAATATTAAACCTTTTGGGTTTTGACGCAAGGAGCAAAATCTTTTCTGCTAAAAGTCTCAAGTGCCCTTGAACCAGTTTTAGCAGCGGTGACAAGAAAGCAAGAGAAGCAGAAGGCTGAGGAAGTGAAAGCTGACCTCAAGCTGTCCTCTTAGTTGGAGGCATGTTGTTGTCACAGCATGGCATATGTATTTCCCAGTGGTCCTTTTGCCTGGGAGTCCATTTATCTCAGCTGAAAGGATGCAGTCACCGAGTAAGATCAGAATTTAACCCTTTATGGAGCAGCAAGCAGTATAATGACAGAAGAGTTACATAAACCAGCCTGTGGTCTCCACTCCATAAAACCAAGGCAGGAATGGTTGTTTTCAGGTTGTTTCTTACTGATTCGTTAATTCCTGCTTTTTTACTTTCTGGAGTTAGATCTGTGGCCTGACAGTTACATGAGATCAACTTCCAAAAACTATTTACTTATGGTGATTGACATCACTGCATTGGAAGAGAGCTTATTCTTCTCCCATTCCTTTGCAGGCTTCAGTTGCATAATCCTTTTGTGGTGGACCTCAAGATTACCGCAGCCTTCAGGTAGCAGCTATCGACAGTCTTTCATCTGGGGAGAGCATGTGCAGCTAGTTGGTTATCATTGCAGAGCTTTGGGGAAGATGCACGTTTCGAATGCGCTCCGTGCAAGCTGCTTTAGTGGCAGCCGTACGTGGGTGACTCGGTAGTGGATACTTTTTGAAGTGCGGTTCTCTGCCTCTGCGTAGTTAGGTCTTCAGGCAGGTACTTGAGATTTCAACCCCGGAACAGTGCTGCATGGCAGCATTAGATCGCTTTGGACACACCTCTTGTTCGGTGCTCTTGTTTTGTCACGTTGGAAATTTCAGAGGTAGACAGGACATCCTGTTTATTGTTTTGCTGGTCTGCAACCTGACTGAGTGACAAGGTTATGCTGTTACTCAAGACAAAGAACAGGTAAAATATGAAGCATGGCAATGCAAGTCTTGCTGTTCTGCCTCAAGACCGTCTGCAGCCTGTTCTGAGGACACTGTGTCTGGCTGGAAGGAGCAGCTGGGTTCTCTGCTGTCTTCAGCCCCTGCTCTATTAGCTCAGTCTTTTTGCAATAGGAGGGAAGAGCTGGTTATGGAAACTAACTTTGAGTGTGAAGCTTTATTTATGAGGAAGTAAACAAAAGCAAAGGCGTTTTGCATAGCAGGTAATTTTCTGTTGTAGAAAAGCTGCAGCTTACCTGAGCCAGATTTAAAAGCAGTGTGTGACCAGAAGTGATGGGATCCAAATCCTCTTTAAACTGACCCATGGAGCCACTTGACTGTGACAGTATACTACAGCTACTTGATCCATTTTTGGACTATTTACCAGGCCTGCCTGTCCTCCTCAGCTAGTGATCACCCATTTTTGCCTTAAAGAAATACCCTAAAATGCACTCCAGACCTTCTGTCTGTAATAAGAGGTTATTGATTCAGCTTGTGTATCTGGGATCTACTTTCGCTGAGGAATCCGAGGGATCCAGTTCCTGTGCAGTCTTTTTCACCTTCCCACAGGCCCCATTTAAGTTTGAACAAGCTATTTTCCATGTTCATGCCCCAGTTTTTTCAATCTGTGACACTTTTACAGGATCTTATGGGGCTTTTATGCTGATTACTGTAAGATGCACCCATTGCTTAGAGACTCTCTTACAGAAGTTACCAAAGAGATAAATACTGTATCTGTTTTTTGTCCTAGTTTCTGCTTCCTTTGAATGGTAAAGTGAAAATGAAATAACCAAACCTGGATTCCATCACAGAATCCAGATTTCCTAGGCAGAATTTGATTCTCTTGCCTTTCAAGCACACTTAATGATCTCTCTTGGTGTGGATGAGATTGTGTAAGGGTGGATTGGATTTCTCCTTTGTAGGTTCTTGCTCCCTTCTCTGCCCTGTTTGTGTAAAGCTTGCACACCCAGCACGGTGGGGCAGTACCCGTTGGTGCGGTTCCGTTGCACTCTGCAGAGTCACACCAGAGAGGAGACCGACACGTGAGCTTTTTCTCTCCAGTCACTTTATTCAATGACTAAGAAAATACAGGAGTACGTTAGCAGGGACGGAATGGCGGAGGGGCGGAAGTGTCACGTACCTCTTAGTCATTTCCACTCCGTCCGCCCAGCCGTGAACTGAAGAGCTCGAGCTGGGAATGCAGACAACTAGATACAACGTGCAAGCGATGGTGATGTGTGGACCTGCATTTTGGCTCTGGGGAGGTGGGCAGCCCCGCTGCACGTGGGCGTTTGCCTTGTCCCGTGGCCTTGCCGTACCCCGTCAGTGGGACGGATTTGAGTCGAACTCCTGGATGAGTCTCCAGTGGCACTGTCTCACGAGCACGGCAGCGTCTTAACTCTGACCAGGAGCAGTGCAGAATGTGAATGTTGCTTTGTGAACCTTGAATTCTCAGTGCTTCATCAGCGGAGCTTCTGTTGAAAGAGACAGCTGTGATAAATCCATAGCAATTAGCAGTCCTTTAATTTTTAAAGAAATGTATTTAAGTTTTATATTGTGAATAATGTAGTATTTTTTTATTTTAAAACTTGAGACGTTTTGATATTACTTGCAAAGTCAAATGAACAAAGTGTTGCTAATCTCCAAAAATCTAAGCCCATTTAGTTGGTGGGAAGCCTGTATATATTGTATTTTTTTGTGTTTCTGTGCTCTTTGTTTACCCAAAGGTTCTGGCTGTATGAAAGACAAAGACTGACGTCTGGGAGTGGTGCAAGTAACTGACAACATTTGAGTTAATGTTGGAAAGGGCTGATTTCCTTTAGATGTCCAGATACTGTCCCTTTGCTAATTAAAAAAGAAAAAAAAATGTAGTTGCTTTTCCCTTTTTTCCCCTGCCCCAAACTGCTGCTCGTTCTGACTGCCACTTCTGTCGAGTGAGATTCTCGCTATTCCTGATCTGGAATAAGGGCTATAGTCCATGGTGGTGGAGAACTTTGTTGAACATGTCCTTAAGTGTCCTTCAGGTGGACCCTGAAGCACACGCGTGTGTGCGTATCGTCTTTCCTCACCCAGGGGAGCCGTCAGGATTTCTGCACCGATTAACTGCCCGGGTGTGCTGTTCTCTGGTGCCTCCGTGCCTGCTTTTGTGTCTGTTCCTGGCAAGTCACTCACGGACCATCGTGTGGAGAAATGCTGTCTGCCAGCCTTTGGTGGCGGCTCGTTCTGCAGGACTCTGCTAGCAGTTGAAATCTCGGCATCTGGCTTTATTTTTGCCATTCTGCCCTCTCGCAGCTTCGATTTGCTCCGTTTTTCCCCTTTTGCGTGCCGTGGGTTGTCACTGTACGGCCGCTCGATCAAGGACGGCTCCGTATACAGTGCGTAGTAACGCTTGGGGTGCCACAGGCGGGTTACGATGTCGGGGACTGGTTGGAGAGAAGAAGAGGCTTTCTCTGTAGGGGTGTGACTGTAAGAGATCGCATTCTCCCTTCGTGCCTCCTCTGCAAAAACAGCCCGGCCTCCACGCCTGGTTTTGCCTTAGTCTTGTAACACTTGGTGCCGTGGGTGGGCCTTGCTTGCCTTGTTCTCCTGAAGCTCTGAATGCCCTGGGCGCTTCTCACTAGGGAAAAACAAACAAACAAACAAAAAAAACCCCACAACACTTTGCAAAAGACCATTTATAAATGGCTTTTATGGGGCAAGATCTGTATTTCTGTGCTAAAGATCTGCCAGCAAAGTCCCCTTGTGATTGCAGAGGTCAGGTCCCATTATAGGGGCTCTTCCTCATTCTGCCTAAAATGGTGGGTGGGTGGGCGCTGCTCGGTGTTTGCTGTGAACCAGACCAGGAAATGCTGCTGCGTTAGTAATTTCTGGCTCTACTGGTTTTTCTCTACAGCAACAGGCAGAGTTGGGAGTTTTCAAACCACAGCCACCTCCATCTGCAGAAAAGCATCAGAGCTTGTGAGCAAGGGGGCAAGGGGAGTACCGTTTTGCTGATGGCACATTATTGCAGAACGCCGGCAAGCAGGGCATGGGCCGCTGTTCCTGCCGGGCGGCGGGAGCGGCGCTGACCCGGACTCCTAGGAGCTTTGCTGCATGTACAGCCAGATTTCTCGTCGCCCACAGCCACGGTGAAATCAGGCCGGTTAAGTAAGAGCTTGTTAAAACCTGAGGCGTGCTGCGAAGAGACTTGTGTGCTAGTTTAAGCTGCTTTGGGAACGTCGTCTCATCCTGATGGGTTGATACTGGCCATTGTAAGGACCTGGGTGGGCTGAGCGACAGTAGTTTTTGTCTGTGCCGCCCCAAATGTTCGCACACGAGTTTATGGGTTGCGTGTGCTCCCCCGCACAGGAACTCTGAAGCGACTCCTGTCTGGGGGAGAGGAAGGGGCCTGTGCTTGTGTGTCTCCTGAGACAAAGTTCCGATGCCTGATTCCCAGACTAAGTTTTGTCACTTGATACAGAGCCAGCCCTGGGCTACAGCCGGCTCTAAGTCTGTAATGACATGTCCTACCTTTTCCAGAGCCTTCACTCAGTCTTCACTGTCCGCTGTAGCCCCAGCAAGCAGGAGGCTCCCAGCTGGGATCCCCCTGGCACAAGCTGCTTGCTCTTGGGCACCTTGTTTTGCCTGGAGCAGAAGGTACAAG
>KL284126.1:0-14561 GCA_000699545.1 Podiceps cristatus
TAATATATATAATGCATACAATTTCAATGCCAAGTCTTTGGCCTAAAAACCTTTTCCGAAATACGTTGGAAAATACAAAAAAACCCCATCAGACTCTATAATAGAGGTCAAAGTGTGGGAATTTCAAGACTGTACTTGTTTAGCTTGCTATTAAGACTTCACTTCAGCAAGTTTAGAAATTACTTAATTGTATCATTTCCCTTTTCACCACCTTAAAACTCAGCATTATCAAGAATTTTGTTCACTCTTGTCACACTGATTTAAAAAAAAAAATAAGGAGAAGGAGTGTATATCCACTTTTAAGCTCATTCATGGCCATGATCTATATCATAAATCACATAATATTGTATCTTTGAGATTGGAAAGGACTTGTGGAGATCATCAAGTCCAACCCCTGTACTCCGAGTAGGTTCAGCCAGACCAGATTGCTCAGGACACTCTCCAGTTAGGGTTTGAGTATCTCCAAGGATGGAGATTCCACAACCTCTCTGGGAAAGCTGTTCCAGAGTTTACCATGCTCAGAATAAAAAAGATTTTTTTTTTTTTCCCCTAATGTTTAAATAGCATTTTCTGTATTTCCATTTGTATCAGTTTCCTCTTGTCCTTTCACTGGGTACCATTGCGTAGAGTCTGGCTCTGACTTCTTTGTACTTTCCTGCCACATATTTTATACGTTGATGATTTCCCTTGAGACTTTTTTTTCTTGGGCACATCAGTGCCAATACATTGGAAAGAAGACTACTGTTCTTGAAATAAATGTAAATTTCATGTTGCAATACCACCAGATGTATTGATCCAACAATTTAGAAGATCTCTTAGAATAGTTCATCTTATTATATCATGATTCTAAATCTTTGCCATTTAGTGACATAAATATGTTCAGAGTGTCGATCTTAAACCTTATATAGATCATATAACTTCTCCTCTGTTTTTTCAGTGACATTAGAGAACAAATACAATGTTCATGGTGTAATTCTAAAAGACAGGAAAACAATAATATGTAGTGAAAAAATTTTTGCTTGCAAACCTCAAGATATTTTGTTTTACAGTGAGGAATACAGCTCTAGGAAAAGTAAAGTTACTTCACTGACAAGTTATGGTGAATGGATTTATCTTATTTTCATCCAGGGAAATAGCATGTATCTCAAAAACAAATGAGTAAACATTAAGTATGGATTTTAAAACTAAAATACATGTGTGTACAAACGCACTTTTCATGCTGTTTCACCTGCTCTGCGGATCTGTTTTTACACTGTTTACTTTTACAGTATGTTCCTCCGGACCTTTGCATCTGTAATTTCGTCCTTGAACAGTCCCTATCTGTCAGAGCCCTTCAAGAAATGCTGGCCAGCACAGGGGATAATGCTAGTGAAGGGGTAAGTAAATTAACATCAAAGAATATTCACTTTCTAAATATGGGTTGTTCTCATTTCTTTCCTGCTCCAGGATTTTCTAGGAGAGGGGCCTCTTGTCATAGCAGCTGCTTCAGTTTTCCTGTTTTCCTGGGACATTATTGTTTCGCTGCTATAATCATATTCATTTCTCTTCAGCATTGAGGAGCAGGTGTAGTTAGTCTTTTGAAATATTCACAAAAAACAGAAACATCATCTTCAGAGATTGTTTATTACCATCATTTCAGAACTAGATACTGAAAAAAGAAATAAGAGAACCCTTGGGCTGAGTCTGGCTTTTATGAACCCAAGGAGAGTATATGAGATAGGTTTTGTCTGAAACATAAATTATTTCCATAGAAGCATAATTGTATTATAGTGCTATTTATTAATGGGGAAAGCAAAATAATTTTCACATCAGGTAAATATTCCATCTCATTTCACTGAGCGAAGAAAGTATTTCAGGTATTTGGATTTAATTTGATTTATCCTCATGTGAAATTAAGTTCTATCAATAAAGTGACAAATTTAAATCTATTTTAGTTCAGATATAAAAATACAAATATTTTTCTTTGTAGTTGTGTAACTAAACTGTTTCTGTATAAATTCAAGTTATTTAATCTGTGGTAACAAGCAAGAACCGTTGGACAGAAATAGTTATTTCAAAGTTCTGTTCTTTGTGTTTCTTTATCTTTTACTATATTAGCACAAGCATACTTACTGGAATGCTTATAGTATAGTGTA
The DNA here is from genome assembly GCA_000699545.1 of Podiceps cristatus. Lineage (NCBI taxonomy): Eukaryota > Metazoa > Chordata > Aves > Podicipediformes > Podicipedidae > Podiceps > Podiceps cristatus. The sequence continues at coordinate 2,136 of KL284126.1, forward strand.
AAGTGAAATCTTGTAACTATGCTTGCATTTCATATTACTAAAGCTTCAATTGAATTTTCACTTCAAATATAAGATACACTAAGACTGACTGAAAGTGGTCTTCCACACTGCAATGATCAAAATGCCAAAACAACCCTCTGCACTTTATTATCCATTATTTATTATTGACAAAGTTATTTAAGAACTGTAATTTTTTGTAGAGTTTATAAGCTATTTGTTTGGCAAAAGGTGATGGTATTATAAGTAACAATTAAGCCTAATCCAAACCCCAGATACAGATTTTCTTGTATTTTCAATGATGTGCATGAACAATAATCATTTTTCAATGATCAGCTGAACCTCATTGATAGTTGAGATGAGACAGACTTACCACAGACGTCTATGCACTAATGCTTCTGAAAGTTTTAGAAGTTATGCTTGCTGTTGCATCTGTGAATCACTTGTAAGTAGGTAATTTAGGTGAATTGTCTAGTTTTATATGCCTAGGTAGAGCTTGGGCTTCTCTGAAAGGAAATGAAATTGACCTATGGTCTCCACTCAGTTGGTCACTGCTCTGTTATATTCATGTGTATAAGTTTAAGGAATTTAAAATAAAATACAACATCACCTTTACTGTTTTATTCTATTCAGTGAAAAACTGAAATCTGAAAAAAAAAAAAAAAAAGGAAATGCCACTTCTTAATATATGGGGTGAAGTACTAATAACAAATTAATATTAAATAAGACTTTACAATGTTTACGTGTTGTGACAAATTCTATAATTGCTTTCTGGCACCATGTAAATACATAAATAAAAATGTTCTGTGTTTTACTCTCAGAATTGAAGTTGGTAATAGTCACATATATGTCTCTTAAAATTGACTAAACTCTTGAATTTGTTGCGGGCAGCCTCAGTGCATTGATGTTTACCATACCTCTCAGATTTTTACTGCCTGATCAGATCATCTTGCTGTTATCTTCTATGATGCTGTGCTTTAATTGATTTCCCAGCATACACCAAAAGCCTGGGTGGAAGACTTACCTTAATTTGATTTCTTTGACCCTAACTCTCCAATTTCAGTTGAATTGAACTGAATTGAACTTTTATTCTCTTACAAACAGAGTATGATAAAACCCTATGGCTTTACTTATTTTATGAGACTAAATGGCAACTAATTATGATGCAAATAATCTGCAGAGCTCGATAGTCTGTCAGTTTTCATTTTTATTTCATGTAGAACCAGAAAACTTATTTTTTCTTGGAGTTTTAATTTTTCTTTTAGTGTACTTACACACAGAATTAAGACTGTGACCCATATTAAGTGAAAGGAAAAATGGATGTCTGAGGAAGAAACCAAACATAAAATTACAAGTAATCTCACTATTATCTAAAGAAATTTACTTAAAGATAACATTTCACTATAATTTTTTTTTTTTGTCAAATAGAAATTTATGCTGAATTTGTTTCATAATCAGAGATTTATTTTGATTTCTTCGTTCTGGGATTCATATACTGTGCATGTAGTTTTAATGTTTTCTTCCTTTTTTAGTACAATCAGGAAATAAATTATAATAATATGTGGGAGGAGGGGAATTTTATGATTTAAGTATGTATCCTAGAAGGGAGATTCAAAAGGGTGATTTATTTTCTTGACGCTAATTTTTTGAATTGTTTTTCAAAGGAAATCTAACTGTAACTCTAGCTGTGACTGGCTGTACAATGGTTGCTTATTGAAACTTTTAAAAGACCGTATGTTCTAGGTAACAAGGAAGGGAAAAATAATGGTTTTGAAAACATTTTTGTTTTTAAAAAAGATAAAAGTAAAGGTGGTCAAACATATATCTGAATTTATAAAATTTTCATTTGAAATCAAAGAAATTGCCAAAGCTTTAAAGAAATTAACACTAATGATTGAACTGGTTTTTTTTTAAAAAGAAAAAAAAAGAAAAAAATTAATTGCTGAAAGTATTCAAGGTAAGCTATGTAGTCTCTTATTTCTGAGGGAGAGAATTTTACTTTGCAATATGGCTTCTCAATTATATAAAATTATAAAGGTGTTTAAAATGCTCCTCATGAGTTCATGCAGATCAGTAAATATTAAATGACTCAAAAATAGGATTTGGTTTTATCTGAATGACATGGATGCAGAATTTAAATTTTAAAAAATGAAGAGAAGGTTGCTATTTAAGAATGATTGACACAAAAGAGTGAAAATTTACAGTTTCATGCTTGCACACTTTTATGCCATCTTCAGTATCTACCTTTCATTTATTAAAGGATATTAATTTTTTTCCTCTGTAAGCTTGTTTCTGTTGTACTTTATGTGTGGAAATCATGTTTGTTCAATTAGGAGATGTGTATATTCAGGACATATAGCATCAAGGTATGTAAATGATATTTGTATAGAAATGTATACATGCATGCATAGAGGGAGCATTCTCTTTTAGTCCTCTAAATTAGGTGCAGTTCAGCAGGCTAAAATCATGAGATGTATTATGTATTATAATCAATGGATAATGGCTATAAGCCTATAGGAGTGTAGTTTAGGATAAACTGCAGAAAGTGTCTTAAAATGCTCTAAGGTATTGTATACATTGTGAACACTATGTAGTATACATAGTGGAATAAAATAATTTCTAATGAGAAATTTCCTTATGTTTTGAGAGAATTGTTGCAGATTGATACATTTAATACTCAAAGCTTCAGTAAGAGTAGTCCAGTAGGCCTCCATCAGGTGGTTGTTTTAAATGCAAGAAACCAATGATTTTATTATTTTATTGACTGTTTTTAACATTTCTTTTATAGTACAGTATTAAAATTAAACTATTGTAGTAAGTCATACATCAGCATAAATAGACAATGACTTTGTGTATTGAGAAATTCTTGAATACATCTCAGGAATTAACTCGTTTGTACCCAAATGGGAAAGCATCTAAATAGTGTATAGACTAAATGATAGAACCATTAAATTATCGGATACAGGTTTTGGCCTTTACCATAATTAACAATTATTATTATAGTTTATAAATCAAAATCCCTTAAATATTTTCTATCTTTTTTGTATCTTACAAATTAAGAGAGAAATTTGATAATGAAATAACAAATATAGATTCTATTCCAAAAATATGTCAACTTGAAATAAATTGATGTCTTATGATTACTTATTGTTTCAATTCTGTATTAATTTGTTATTCTTGTAGCCATCTTTCTTGTTTAGATTGCAGGGGGATGAGATATGTGCTATAAAAAGACTGTGTACTATATTCAGAAAGACCAATATTTCAGTTAACGTTTTCTCATCACATGCTGCTATTTGATTCACAAGTGTTAAATTCTTCCTTCATTTCTACTTTTTGAGAAGTAGAACAACCTTTATTTTTCTCTGTAACTTGGCAGCAGGATAACCACATCCTACTGGTTTATTTTACATTCCAGGTCTTTAACTGGCCCATGTCATGGCAGAGCTCAGGGAAGCTGGAGTTCTGCTCTGTCACGTCCAATCTTGCAATGTCAGCCTTTGCATACACAATTTTCAGGCCACATTGTTATTGACCTCTTGTTTTCCACTGTTCTCTCTAGTTTAAAGTGTAATTTTTGATTTTTGCAATTTGCTTTCTAGAAAATGGAACTCCTGATGGAAAAATAATTTCCTTGGGGAAAGTAAGATTAATTTAAACATTTCTAGTACTCCTAAGCCATAACGCAATTTTTAGTATTTCCAAAATATTCACCCAAACACTTAGCCAAAATATTTTATCTGAGATTACTAGTAGTATATCAATATTTATATTTGGGATTGGCAGTAGAGGACAAATAATCCCATCAGTAAAAATGATCATAGTGTTGCTTTGGGGCAGTGGACAATAAAAAAGAAAATGTAATCTGTCCTGCCATGTTTGTTTTGAAACTATTTTGCCCTGCATTTATTTTGAAGCTGGGTACCATCCATTGGGGAAAGTTTAATAGGAACACAGCAGTTCATATAAATAAGAAGGATGATATAAAGAAATGAAATCCTGGATAATAATGCAAGAAACTTTCTGGACCACAAGGATTTGTTACATTCAGAGGTGGACTCGTAATTAGCTTCTGCCTACAAGCTCTCGGTAAAATGTATGAGTTATTTTATGAGCTACAATTAACTGATTCTGTTCTAAGACGTATAACTCCCAGTCAACTTAAGTATTTTGAGTTACAAGGCACTATCTGTAGCACTATGAAAGCAATTTGGTATGGTTATAAGCAATTTCTAAACTAGATTTCAGAAAAGGCTATTTTTGAAATTAATAATACAAAATGCTGTCTTTTAGTAGTTGTCATATATATGTAGAGAAAAATGACAGCATGAAATGTAGGAATGCACATCTTAAAATATTCATTTACATTCTGTTCTCAATACAAATTCTCAGAATAGAATTTGTTCTCATATAATTAACGTTAATCTTTTATTGGTTCCACCAGGCTATCATTCCATTGAATGGTTTGCTTTCTATATTAAGTTTTGTTTGGAAGAGAGTTCTGCTGTTAGTTTCAGATTTTTCTTGAGGAAGAACATAGTTTATTTTATTTGGGGATTTTATTGTGGTGTGTTTTTTGTTGCTGTTGTTTTTTTATGAGTCAGCCTTAAAATTACAAATGATTCACTTAAAAACTTTCAGTAAAAAAATAGTATGAGGTGTTTTATTGCTTGTTCTCAGTATGCATGCATTTGTTACAAATTGACTATATGTGGTTTTCTTCTGACAACCTGTCTGTAATTAGAATTGATTTTGCTGTTAAGGTTTTTCTTGTTGATTAAAAAAAAAAAAAAAAAAAGTTCTCATTTATAAAAGAAGTATTACATACACTGTTACATGATGTTTTTCTGGTTTTATTCCCCAAGCAGTGATAAGTCCATGCAGGATATGTTATTAAAACTATTCTCTATGAATGATGTATTTTGGAGGAGCTCTTGGAATTTTTTTTACTTATTGTCTCTGATCAGCCTTTTATAATGATATCTAAAAGTGTGTTATGTTCTCTGAATGTCCAGCAATAACCATCTCATATTTGTCTCTAATTTTTTCCTGGAACTGCCTTCAGTTATCTTGGTCCCTTCCACATGAATCCAATGAAAAGGACCGACCTTAAAGGCAGTCCTTTCTAGCAGTATGCAAAGTAATAGAGACGATCCCTGTTCTGAAGTTTTATTTTGGGGAATCATCTTGCATATTTAATGATTGCCTAAATAGACCTGAAACAAGAAGACCATAAATTAAATGTTCTTTTAAATGGAAAAAAAAGCTTGCTCTCTCTGTGTCAGAACAATTTCAGGCAATTATATGAGAGGTTAGATATTCTTAAATCAATAATTTCATCTCCTTCTTTTTTATTTTTATATTTTCGTCTTCATTTCTTTCTTTTTTATCATGATCCTGATGTTGGACCTTTTATTATTGCTCAAGATTTACCAGATGCAAATATTATGATCTAGACTGAGAAAAAAATGGAATATAATGTTGCCCACCATAGTATGATTAGTATTAACATTAATCATGATATCCTTAATTCTGCAAAATTTGGAGATCGCTTTCCTGAAAAAGTGTTTCATACAATCTGGGATCCAGGATCTACCAAAACCACAAAAACAACCAATGAACGAAAAAAACACCAAAAAAACAAACAAAACCAAACACACCCCTCCCGATTCCGCCCCCTCCAAAAAAAAAAAAAAAAAAAAAGAAAATAAAATCTTAGTTTCAGTGGAAAGCAGAACAATAAATCAAGAATTTAATTTCTTGGTTATTTACTTACATTTGAATAGGCTTCTTATTTATAAATAACTAGGAAATAAGATGGTAGATACAAAAAAAGGTTGAGTGAGGCAGACTTGACAACCTATGAAGTTGTCTGTTGCTCTATAAGTAACTTTCTTGTTAAGATTCTTCCTTTGGAATGTATTTTTTTCTCGTCACCAAAAGGAACTCAAAAGATACATGTTAAATTCTCTAAAAGAAGTGTCTGGAAAATCCAGTTTTGCCTCTCCTTAATCTTGTCATAAATTTCCGTATTTGAAATTAATAACTGTACTTGGTTGAAATTATGGATGCAATTCCTTTAATGAATCTAGTAAATGCTCAAGCTAACATTAATCCTAAGAAGCAGTATAGCCTTAGTATGTGCTTAAACTATTCAGGGCAATAGGTGTGTTTTTCCACTTTCAGATTTCAGTTTGTGTATGTGTATATATACTTATTTTATTATTATTTTTTTAATGCATCTGAGAAGTTTATAAGAAAGGTAAGTAATATCTTATTTAATTCAAAACATTTTTTGAAAATGCTATGTTTTTACTTAATTATAATAAAAGTTAGGTCACAATAAGAATCTTTGACCAAGAACTGCATTTGTTCCCTTGGCAGATATTTGGCTATTGCTGTAGCTACTTCATTATGATGATTCTTGCCCAGCATTTGCCCATTTCATAATTTGCTTGAATGTTTGCACTTATTACTTGAACTGTAGTAGCTCTGTGTTGTTGCATAATTCTGTTCATAGTCCAGGCAGTGCAGTGGAGTTCTGACCTTCTCTGTCATGTTCTGTAGGCAGCTCAAGGGGGTGGTCACAGAACCCTGCTATATGGCCACGCTATACTACTTCGACATTCGTTTAGTGAAATGGTAAGTGAACAAGCACTTGCACAGAATGAGTAACATGCAACTCAAACATCTTTTTATCAAAATATAAAATATATAAATTCGAAAGATTGTTCTTTCTAAGTTCTCTACTGCACTAGATAAAAAAAAAAAATAATTGAATAGCTTATGGTGTCTCAACACAATGGAAGTGGCCCTTTTAAACTCAGATTCCTCAGTCCGTTTCACTCAGAAATGTAGCTGAAAAGCTCCTTTAGCCGTGGATTATTTCTGTGTGCTTAAGGAATCAATTTTAATGATAATTCCATTAGCAAGTTGCTGCTATTGCAAATGAACTTGTTACAATATGTGTTATTTTTTCCATTATCATATGTGAGATAAGGTGTTTCTTTTAACATCCCATAGTTCCCAGCGACTATGCCCACAAACATGCTCTCTTCAGGCTACCTTGTATAAATTTTGCTTCACTACATTGTACAACCTGAGAATTTTAACTGTTCTGGATCTTTGACGTACCCATGCAAGTATACCTAATAGGAGGCTGAAGAATTGAAAAGTCAAGAAAACATCTTCCCTCCTTTTTCTTGTACTAGAAGACTTTATATTAGTGTTTAAACTCTGTTACATATGTTTATGAACGGAACAAATTGTAGTTGCCCTGATATACAAGAGTTGCAAGTATGATTACTGCCTTTTGATATGTTTGCTATGTTTTCATGAAGCAAACTTATTATGGTAATGCTGTAATAAGAAGTTTGCCTGTTCCTATCTGATGCACTATGTGAAACTTTGGAAGGTAGGAGCTAAACTGCAAAAAGAAATATGAACTGAAGTGGAAAAGGATTTAGAACTTTTAAAGTCAGGAAGAGGTTGTATACAAATAACATCATGCTTACTTAATTATAAAAAATTAATCACAGGCTGATAGTAGGATGGAATAATGTGAATGTATAAATTTAGCATGTGTGTTAATGGATATGGTGTTTTTTTTTGTTTTCAATACTGTCACTGTTTTGCAGTATTTGACATGTTTAACATCATCAAGATCCCAAACGGATAAACTTGCATTTGATGTGGGACTACGAGAAAATGCAGCAGGTATGGCAAGTTATTTTTGAAGGAAAACTTGTTACACGTTTCTGGTTTTAGAAGAGGCATTGAAATTAATGGTACTGAAGGCTTATGAATGTTGTGTTTATGTATTCATTAGAAATAAGATGACTGAAAGTAAATTATGACTGTCAATACTGATGACTTCCAGTAAATGAACTGACTCTGTAAGAATGTTAGAGTGCCTTGCAATTAAACTGAGTTACTAGAACTGCTGTAACACTGGTGATAACGGTCAAAGCAAAAAATTTCTGTTGATTAACAAAATTTTGATGCATTTGTCTTTTATTTTCATGGTTTGTTACTTTTAATAGAATTAGAGTATGGAAAAACCATATATTGGTGCATTCACAGTATACATTGCAACCATGCAACAAAAGAAGTATGCAATTTGTAATGCAGGAAAACAGAAAAAATGTAATAAGCACATTGCTTGAACAGCAGAAGAAAAATAATAGCATAAAATGGATGAAAATAATAATGGGACAGAGGGGGAGAGATATGACACAAACAGGAAATGACAAGAAAGCTTTAAAATCTAATTAATAGGTTTCCAGGAGTACTGCCAGTAACAGTGCTCCTGACAGAAATACAGTAAAAAAAAAATGTGCTTCCATAAAATCACATATAAATTATGAGATGCCACTGGGTGCTATGTGAAATAAATTTAAAAGGAAGTCAGCCACAAAGAACCACAAATAGGTTTACATGTCTCTGTATACATAGTGTTAATGGTTGCTGAAAGTGATGAGAACTCATCAGAAGGTAACAGGTGACTCCATAGTGCCCAGACCCAGACATATACCTTGAAGGGAAAAATCTAAGTAACTGTATACACACCTCGTTACTGTGAAGCTTCAAATAAAGAAGTGCCAATTGTATTAATATCAACCTGTGCTTTCTATTGTTTTTTCATTATTTTGAAAAAAAACAAAACAAAACAGACCACAAACTAATTGATGATGGAGAGGCACTGCCAATGCAGATGTTTAAATGCTTGTGAACTGTGATCTTTGAAACTTCCTTTCCAGGTGACTGATTATCTACATGACCTTCTGTTTTGAATGTATGAAGTTTGTCTTTCAGTTGTTTGTAGCCATACAGAAGATGGTCTCAGACAGATACTAGCAGCCTGTTACTTGGTTGTATCTTTGGTTGATGACTTAGATGGAGACCATTTTCTTTAGGCATGTTGATAAAAGGAATGTATGTGTTCTCTCTCTGAAAACAGTTTCAGTGAAATCTGTCTTTATAATTTAATGGATTTTTTTCAGAGTTATTGTGCATGTGTCTGCTTGTGCCCATGAGATTTTGTAGTAAATATCTGTAGTTGTCTCATAGATTGGCATTTGCTTAACTGTACATACACAAAAAGATGTTTGTACACATAGGCAAGATATAAAAAGCAACACATAAAAGGAATGCTTAGTTGTGATTCTGCACCGAGGATTTTGATAACTACTGCATGTTGTAAACCTCATAAACTGAACACCATAATGTCATTTCCTCTTGCCCTACTCCCCCACCCATGAAACTGTCTTATTGAATCAATTTCAGCTGCAGGAAGTATTCTTCACCTAGCAGGTATTGAGTAAAAAGCCACTGGTTATTTTGAATTATTCTATTTTAAAGATTTAGCACTTTAAAAGTTACATCCCTAAAAGCGTGTTTATTATCTGCTTTATAATTCGTTTCATAACCTTCAAATTTTGTTTTAAGGAGGTTTGGCATGGAATTTCTTAGTTGATCAAACATTTTTGTGCTTTGTCTTATGCTACTAATTTTGCCTTTGTTTAATTTTCTCCCACTTTACATTGCCCAGTGAGAAAACTGTATTCAAATAATTTTCCTCAGAGTCTTAACTAAACCCTGAAGGGTGTGAAACTGTGGAGTGAATTAGGTAACATACCTAGAATCGGGGTGTGTGTATGTGTGCAAAGTAATCTGGAATCTTATATTTAATGTGTAGGAAATGTTTTATTGTTGTCACCCTTGGGCTTGGCTATCCTGTAGTCCAGTGGTCTGTAGTGCTAACAGAACTGCTCCCAGAATATATGATATTTGTAGTGTAGCAATATTGTAAAGTTACGGAGTATTTGTTTCAAAATTCTGTACTCCACAACAAAACTTTAGATAAGAGTGGAAATGATACAAAAGATTGTGAATTAAATATTAACATTAATCAAAAGAAGACAAAAGATGACCATTAAGACTGAGGTAGCTGTCAGCGATTTACTGGCAGTGAGCACCCTGAAGGGAGGGCAGTTCTGAGCAGTGTTTTGTAAGTTAGTTGCTTTAAAAAAAAAAAAAAAAAAAAAAAAAAAGCAAACACAACAAAAAACCAAACAAAACCAAAAAACATGAAAGGAGAAATAACAGCTTCAGTGATGACCAAGATTGGTTGACAAAAAGTTTCAAGGAAAAAGAAAAAAATTCAAATGGATTAAAAGGATAAATGAGGTGGTTTTATAAGGTGAATGTTTTATACAACACAATTCTTTATTATATTGTTTCAATGTTGTATAAAGATATTAAATTCCTTGGGAGCTGTCTGTTTTGTAAACCCTTGATAAGTATCTCTGTCCTTTAGGTGAGGCATGCTGGTGGACAATACATCCTGCTTCTAAACAAAGGTCAGAAGGAGAAAAAGTTCGAATAGGTGATGATCTTATCCTGGTCAGTGTGTCCTCTGAAAGATACCTGGTAGGTTTATTTGCTTAGCAAGTGGAGACGTGGTGGGAAAATACAAAGTGCTGTGAGGAGTTGTGCAAAATGGTTGGGATTCTTATGAATGAAATTTTTCTAATCTAGGAAATAATGCCTGGTTGTAATGCACTTTTTTTTTTTTCTCAGTGAAAGATTCATACCTCCACCCCCACGCCCCCTCAACAAGGCTGTTTCCTTGCCTTTATCCTGAGGTGTACTTCAGCATTGTCTGCCTTGGGAAGTGTTTATTTCTGTAACTGTGGAAGATTTCTAAGCTGCAGCTGGAGTCTGCCAATTAGATTTAGAAGAGTTCATTTTAATAGCAAGCAACTACTAATTTTTGAAGAATATTTGTATATTTACTGTGTATTTCTATTTTGTTGAGAAAATAATATACTAAATGTTTTTAAGTACATAGACTGTTTCCTGTTACTGTCATCTTATTTCAGCATCTCTCCATGTCAAATGGGAGTATTCAAGTTGATGCCTCCTTTATGCAGACGCTATGGAATGTACATCCTACATGCTCAGGAAGCAATATTACAGAAGGTTTGTAATTTTATTTATTTAGAAATGTGTGTACTTTAAATGACTTTGTATTGCTTTTCATAAAGAGTGAAAATGAAAAAACCCATTCTCTGAACATCAAACCAAAGAACTTCATGAAAAGAAAGCAAATGAGCATTGGAGAGAAGAATAAGGAAAGGGAAAATGGGGAAATACAGATACATCAGCTGGATTAACTAAAGAAAAGCTGTCTAAGTAACTTTACTTAGTAACTTTTTTAGTTACTAAGTAACTGAAGTGCTGTCTGTAACTTTAGAATAGTAAAGCATAAAAAACTGCATCAGAAGAAGTGAAGACCGAGAGAGCAACAGGTGAGTTCATTGTCTTCAGTTTAATTTTGGGGAATAGGAGCTGCAGAATAACTAAAGCCAGTAAACTTACATTTTTGTATAGGATTTTCAAGTACCCTGTACAGATATAACAGAAGAGAGATAAAGGTACATGTAAATTGGAAAGCAGGTTTCTCTTAGTTCCTATTTCAGTCTCTTAGTTCCGGGTTTTTAAGAATATTTGCTCAATATTCTTTCTGGATTTTGCAACCATGCTTTCTTTTTGTCTGTCTGTAATAATCAATGAAAATGAGCTCTGTAAATGCAAACTCTTAATCAGCCTTAAATCCCACAGGATAGGGTCAGAATTTCTTTCTAGGTACTAGACTGCACTTTACAACCATGTTTGAGAAGCATGACCTTACTCTGAGGAATGTCTTGTTCTGTAATGAAAGGCTCATACACTCAATATTGCTCTTTATTTCACTGCCATACATTGTCATTAACACTGTCATAACAAACATTGTACTCTGCCTCTGCTGTTCTCTGTTTGACGTATCAGCCCTCCACATTTATGAATGTGGAGTCAGGATCATCTTGTATCACTTGGCCCTAAAACAAATCACTTATAATAATATAAAGAATCATAGGAAAAAATGGAGCTAAAAATGGAGCTGAAAGAGACATTGCGTTTCCCTGAGATCAGCAATACTAAGTCTTGTTAGAAGTGGACTATGTGGTGCTAAAGACTAGCAGTCACTAAGTTTATCTGAACTATTGTCAGGCCCTTCTAACCCCAAGTATGTGCACTGGCCCATAAGAAACTTGTCTCAGCTTGTTTGTAGGTTTTCATTTTAAGAGCATATGGGATGTGGATTTTCTTTGTGATACTTTCTGATTGCTTTCTGTTGCAAGTTTATTAGGCTGGAGCCATATATTTATAAATGGCTGACTGGTCCCCTGCCGTCATGGGTCATAAATAGAATAGAGGTTAACTCTGGAAAAGTCCCCATGTTCTCAGGTTTCACAGGTAAAACAAAAACAAGTAAACAGAGAAGTCATAGTAAAATTAAAAACTTGTAACAGATGACAAACATGATGATCTACACAGAGAGGTCATAGAAGATCAGTATATTTTAGACTTCTGTAACAGCAGGAA
>JMFS01116262.1:0-22092 GCA_000699545.1 Podiceps cristatus
ACATTCTATGATTCTATGATTCCATGAAATAAACATTTGCTTTCCAGAAGAGCAGTTTGGTTTTGCAGATGTCTTTGCTTCTCCTTCCCCAGCTTCCAGACCATGTAATATAATGTTACCTGTGGGAGTTAGCACAGAGAAGTGCTAGCAGGCAATAACATAACAGTTTAGTGCAGACACTCTTCTGAACCCTTCCTTACATCGGAGGTAGTTCCTCAAGGTATCAGTTACCATGGATATGTTATTACCTGCTGCCACCAAGGACACGGGCTGAGCACACTCTTCCAGGATAACTTTTAACTCACAAGTATATGTTTGAGTTGGCTTTTTGTGTTGGTTTTTTTTTTTTTTTTCCTTTTTGATTTGTATCGTACTTACGCTGCCTACGCATTTACACAGCTCCCCTTGCTGCTAAAAGCAACGCATTACCATTGCAACGGTAGGAGCACCGACCTTCGCGTTAGAGAGGTATTTAAAATCCCTAAAGGCTTCACTGAGCAAAGCCCTCCGACCAAACATGTCCATGGGAAAGATGACGCCCTTTTCAAGGTGCCATTTTCAAATGCCCATACAGTCTTCTTTCTGTAAAGGTGACAGAGTAAAGAAAATGTAGCTGTACCATCAGAAAAGACGACAAATGTGGGCAGAGCGGAGATTGCACAACCACGTGTCACAGGATCCATGCTGCATTGAATACTTATTGATTCACTAAATAGATGTTCCCTGCGTAGTCCCAAACCTTACTTACAGTGCACTACCCAGCTTTTGCACCAGGTGCAATATTAGTAATTTATTTATGAAAATTTTAAAGAAAATTTTCCTACAGTGTCTGAGTGCTTTTCTTCCCAATAACCCTGAGTTGAGCTGATGCCATTATCCCATTTCACAGCAAGTATGTGAAGCAGAGGAAGATGAAGGCCAAAACTGCTGAAAGTGCAAAAATTTTTGATTCCTGACCAGAGATTCTGAGCATCTCACTTGTCAGTAAATGTTACCCTTTGTAGAGCATTTGCATGTCCAAAATATACATCCCAGGGACTGCAGTGGTTTCTGTGAGTACCAACCATCTCTGTAATGCAGGTTTAAATCTGGACACTCAGAAACAGTTTGGTTTTGAGATAATTGCCCAGGATTATACAACAGTTATTATTATTGCATAATAACAAGTACACAGCATATTCAGAAATATTAAACTCAGATTTTTCACTCAGCTCTTCCCATAGTGAAAGTCAATTAACAATACTGATTTGTCAGAGTCTTCCTTCAGGTTGGGCAACGTGCTCTAGCCATGCTATCAGCCCTCACTTTCCGTGAGCCCATGGCCATCTCGATGCTCCACTAACCCTGTTTTTCTCATGGGAGATGGCAGCAGGAGTCCCAGAGGCAGGACAGAAAGCTGAAGGCTGTCGATGCTCGCGTTGCTTTTGGCAGATACACAGCTGGTCAGTTGGGCTGCTGGTTTGCTCTCACCTGCCTCACGATCAGTGATCCAGGTTGACATGGAAGGGAGAGAGAAGCACAGTTCCTCTCATCAGAGCAGATAAATGCACTGTACAAGTGAACTTCTCTTTGGATGGGGAATAGAAAAGCAAGAAGTGTCTCTGGGTAACAACTTTCCTAATTAGATCATATACCCTGCATCAGGGTATCTAGAGTTGCTGATCATAAAAGCAAAGAACCTTCGTTTACTTTCAGTTGTTTAGCTATCTGCGCTTCTTCATGGTTAATGGCATCTCTCATATCACTCGAGGGTCAGAAAAAAAAAATGCCCTCAGAAACCTGAAGAACATTAAATGTACGCTTTTAAGTATTTTTTATTGTCTTAAAGTAACAACTAAAAATAAAATAAAATATTTCTTGAATTTATTATACCCACTGTTATTCTTTGCACTTTCCACAATGATGGTCTTGCATGTTTTGTGCCATTAATTCAAGGCATAAGCAAAGCCAGTGCACTCTGGAAGTTGCTGCTCATCAGCTTTTCTGACAAAGTCATAATTATTAAATACCAAAAGTCTTCTGAGATCATTTTAAATAATTTAAAGAGAAACAGAAACAGCTCTATGTAGCTTATTCTGGAAAGCAGGATGAAAGTCTGACCTCAGCAAGTTAAATTTACTTTTGCATCTTCTAAAGTACAAAAACAGATCTCCCAGAAGTGCTTTGGCATGAATAAGGGGTTTTTTTTAAATGAGTTTTGTTCCCCTGAGATGAATATCTAATTTTAAAAATAAATATGAGTAAAGCCAACAAAACAAATACACTATTATAACATGACAGGAAAAGAAAACATGTTTCTATTCTATGATGAACATGCAAGGTTGATCTGGAAAAAAAGCTGCCAACGTAAGGAAGATTAAATAGTTTTCTGCAGGTGAAAGTACACTTAAAAGTGTTTGCAAAAGTCAGCACTAAGGTCCATCTAACCCAGTATCTTGTCTCCTTAAGCATTAGCCTAGATCAGAGTGTAACAGTGCAAGAACATGTTGTACTTCTGCCCATATTCTCCCCATCTCCAGCCATTTTCAAGGACTTCTTAGGCTGGATTACGTACAATACCTCTGATATTAGTAGCCCTTAACAGATTCCATAAACTTGTCCGGTCTCCTCCTAAGCCACACACACTTTTAGCAGTCACAACATCCTCTAGGCAAGGAGTCCAACCACTCAATTACCCATTCTACAAAAATCTACTTCATTTCATTATTTATTGTTTTTAGCTTGGCTCCCACTAGGTTCATTTGATGTCCCGTAGTTTTTTGCATGAAAAGAGCATGCACAACTATGACCTTTAGCACGTTCTCCTCTGCTCCCGCCTCTTCCCTAATTTCTGTCTGCAAAACTCCTTCCCACTCCTGAGCTGCGGGCAGGTGCGATGTGGCAGCCCTGAGGGTGCCACAGCAAAGCTTGGTCAGGCAGATCGTCGAAGCATGGCTCTGCTGCACCTGGCCTGGTGGGTGACACTTTTTCTTTAACAACCAGCCCTCAAAAGGATAAGCGTTTATCAGTCCTGTCTCATCCTAATTGCATTATTCCATTAGCTCAAAGAATAGAGCTTTATCTTGTAGTAATTGAGGCACCAGCCACTCGAAGGATTACTGACTTGAGCCCTATGAGGAACAGGTTCTGTCAGCTCCACGTCCTCTTCCTAGACATCTAAACTCCACAGCCAAAGTCAATCGCAATAAGCCCCTTCTTAAAGCATCCTGAGTAATTGATTTCCCACAGCTGCTCCTGGTTCTTGTTCAGACATTGCCAAAGATGATCCGAGGGCTGGAGCACCTCTCCTTTGAAGGCAGGCTGAGAGAGTTGGGCTTGTTCAAGCTGGAGAAGAGAAGGCTGCGGGGAGACCTGATGGCAGCCTTTCAGTGCTTAAAGGGGGCCTACAGAAAACATGGAGAGGGACTTTTATCAAGGGCATGTAGTGATAGGACAAGGGGTAATGGCTTTAAAGTGAAAGAGGGGAGATTTGAAGTAGATATAAGGAAGAAATTCTTCACTCTGAGGGTGGTGAGGCACTGGCACAGGCTGCCCAGAGAAGCTGTGGGTGCCCCATCCCTGGCAGTGTTCAAGGCCAGGTTGGACGGGGCTCTGAGCAACCTGCTCTAGTGAGAGGTGTCCCTGCCCACCCATGGTAGGGGGTTGGAACTAGATGATTTTTAAGGTCTTTTCCAACCCAAACCATTCTATGAATTCAGGACAGAGAAATTGTCAAGGCTTTTTCCTGACAAGTTTTGGGCCTGGCCTTTATCTGTTATCATAGCAATCCTCAGAGCTAGGCTCCTAGCACAGGATTCATCTAAATAAATGTAGGTGTCTATGTAAAACCAAATCACTCAAAATTTCTCTCGCAGTTGGTAGAGATCCTGTCAACAGAGCCAACAGCATCTCTGGAGCATTTCTTCACTGAAAGGAGCCAGAATAGCTTAGGAACCACAAAGTACCTACTTTTTGCCATTGACTGTATGTAAGAACAGAAGATGAGTAGCTCACATGCAAACATTTACACTGTACGCTTCTAAAATTAGACATTTTACAACATCAAAAAAGCATTATATATGCTGTTAAAATAATGGACATTTTATCTAGATAAAAGGATATATTAATTCAACAAATACAAGTTTTAAAAGATCCTCCGCACTGAGTTTCATAGATTGTTATTAAATGTAAAACTGCTTATGATGATAAACTTCCTACTCAGTCAAACAAAACCTAAAGAATTAAACCAGTCTTTGCTTTCAGTAGAGATTTAGAAAATAATTGAGTGCTATGAAAAAAATGCAACTATCCTGCAGCTCATTTAGAGAGACACAAACAAGTGTAATTTTATTTTTAAAAAAATAATCTAATTTCTTTTTGATCTTGAATTTCATTTCTGCAAAGGACAAAGAACAAAGCTCCCTGGAGCTCTGTGGATGCTCTCCCCCAGCATCTCAATCAAAATAAATTAGAAATGGCAGAGGGCTTTTAGATCACCAAACTCTGCACTTGCCAAATGCCTCTCTGAGTTGTGTTTCTTATTGTTTGTTACATTCTAGTTTCAGCTATCCCAAAATGTTGGGATGCTGCTGCATAGTTTGTTAGAAATAATGACAAGAGAGCTTTCCCTCATATCCAGCTTAAAATTCCTTTACGTTCACCCAGCCATCCCTTAATGTAGCTTTTTTATGCCCCTAGATTGTCTCCCTTCTTGTTTATATTTATCCTTCATATATTTTTAAATCAAAGCGTCTCTCTTAAAGCAAGTGCACACTCGAAGAGATGATCTGCAGCCCTTCTACCAAGTTGCTTCGGGCTCAGGTGCCAACCTCTCGCGTTGCGGCGGCTGGAGGTCGGTGCAGCAGAGCCACGCTGCGCACCGAGGGAGGAGGCAGGGCTGCGCCACGGCGAGGAAATCCCACCAGCAGCTGAGCCAGGGAGAGCTTCGGCTCGCGTCAGCGCCATCTTCCCAGTAATTCCAGAAACAGGATGGGTTCAGGTACCACCATGGAGTCTTCGTCCACAGCAAGAACTAACATACTTGTTTTCTGGGGTTTTTCACATGCCGGCAGCTGATACCAGAGGCCAAGCCTGACTCATTGTCACCTTCTGCAGCTGCTGGGGCAGCCAGCACCGCTTCCCTCTGCACATGGAAACACCCGGAGGAGTAAAGGTACTCAGGAGCTGCCACTATGCTCCAAGCCGCCAGCAGGTACCAGTAGAGCAAAGTCATTCATATTGCAGTATCCCGTAGATTTTCCTTATCAAATCTTTGTGATTTGCCCAATAAATTTTTGGATTAAAGCCTATAGGCCAAATTCTCTCATTTGCTTCTTTTTGCGAAAGAGAACATGTGTGAACCTGAACTGGCAGATCTAATGGTCTTCGTTCTGCCATTCAGCCTCATTCTATTTTCCCTTTAGCTCCTCTCACACAGGTTTTCATTTTCTCATACAATTTTATGCAAGTTTATTTCATTATGTCGTCTGAATATAATCGCTGCCCTCAGCCCCACGAACTAGATGCAATTTACCTGTAATTAAAGTCATTCTTGGCCTGTAAGGTTCCATACACGGCAGTGGAAAGGAGATTAACATTAATTGGATCAGCCTGAAATGTAAACTATGCTGTCCCACCAGGTATTCTCAGACA
The DNA here is from genome assembly GCA_000699545.1 of Podiceps cristatus. Taxonomy (NCBI): domain Eukaryota; kingdom Metazoa; phylum Chordata; class Aves; order Podicipediformes; family Podicipedidae; genus Podiceps; species Podiceps cristatus. The sequence goes on from JMFS01116262.1 coordinate 5,632, forward strand.
GCTTCATGTAACTTCAGCAATCTAGTCTCCTACTGGGGGACCTACTGGTATTGATGTTATTGGTTTTGCTGAAAAGGGATGCAGGTACCATTGAATAACTACTGAAAAGAAGCCAGAAGGTGAGGCTGCACTCCTTAAGATGTTTTTTAAATCTATTTCTAAAAGTTTGCATTAATGCTAGCACAGACTATACTCTAGTGAAGATGCACATACCACTGCCTCTTGGTAGTGCTCAAAGCACACGTGCACAGAAAGCCGGTGCAGGCAAACAAGATGCAGGAGAGGGAATACTGATTCAAGGAAAGCCGTAGCACAGACACGGGCGCAACTGTGGATGAAAAAGTCTATTAGGGCGGAAAGGCTGAGAAGTACAGTGGAAGGGGGCTGGGAAAAAGAGACGAGCATGAGGTTTCTTAAGAACCTGAAGGGAGGGAAGAGAGAACGTGTGACTAGAGAGGGGCAGTGCCAGGAGCTGCCAGGCAGCTGGGATCAGCGGTGCTGTGGGAAGGAGAAAGTGGCCAGCGCACACACAGTCAGCTCAGGCAGAGGCCTACAAGGAGCCCCAAAATATTTGCTTTGTTACAGCTTCCAACTAATACCAAACAAAGCATCTGACTAGAACAGGCTGTTCTCTTGCCAGTTCCCTGTGCCACCCCAGTCTAAGACTTTGCTGGTTTCATACATGTGTGTGTTTTTAATAATCATAAGAGGATTTCAGATATTTTTTCCCAGCTACTTTCACTCTATTTAGCATCGTCAAAATCACCTCTACTTTGTAGTTTAGCTCTGCCTAGGGTTTGGATTTTGCACACTGATTGAATGAGGGCACTAATCCAACCATGGAATTGCCCATGAAAATTTGTTCAAGAGCTTTGCTGCATGTTATCAAGAAAAAAAAAACAAACAAAAAAACCCAAACCACACAAAACCAAAAAATGCACACCACAAAAATCTCTGCTTCTCAGAGAGAATTGACTTAATTAGGCTAAGGTTTATTCAAAATTAAAATATTGTGCCATATCATCAAGCTAAATCCAATAGTGACAAAAATTGTGATCCTGAAAGTTCATACACAGAGGCACCTTACTTGTTTTGATTTTCAGACATCCCGGATAGGTGGTGTCTCACCTCTGTGCACGCCCAGAACTGCCTCGGTCCCAGCAGGGCTGAGCAGCTCAGCGCCGCAGCCTGAGCAGGCTCCAGAATTTGCTCAAGTCCTCTAAGGGGCTTAATCTGACAGGTGCTTTCAGAGCACACAACAGATCAGGCACCCTATAAAGTGAACTGATGGGAGATACTTCCTTTTAAAATAGAGCCAAAGGAAGCCAGCAACCTTCTCACCTACACCTTTTACTTAGTAGCCTGATGGTTAGAACATACACCCAAGCAGGCGAAGACCCAGGCTTACTTCCCTACATGGAGCCCAAGGTAAGTCAAACCAGCCCCTCCAGGGCACGTACTAATCGCCTAGCTACAGGTCAGCCTGGGAGCAAACCCTCCCCTCTCCCGAAGCCGTGCTGACAAGGACAGAGGAACTGCGGGCCCCATTAGGCCAGGCAGAAAGCTTACTCCCATTTCTTGGCTACCTGGGGCGAGTCTCGGCTTCTCCTCCCAGATGCACATTTCTCCAGATCCGCAGCACTGCCCACCACGGCACGTACTCAGACCGCTTTGTTCCACGACACATTCCTGGATTTCTTCAAGGATTGTTTCAAGGGGAGCAAGAGACATCACCTGGGAGGCAGAGCATGCACCCAGACCTCCGTGCTTCTACATGACTGACCAGCCCAGGATCCCTTCTTGGTTCTTCTTCTGTACTGATGTGTCTTAAATTCCCATCAGCACAGTACACTCGCTTTCCTAGGATGGGTAGAAAGTATTTGCCACTAAGTTTACCGCATGATGCTGAGGGCATTTTATTGGAAAGTAAAGTACAATATCTTTTTAAATGCTACTTTTCAGGGAAAGCGAATGAACATGTGTGGTTTTGACCTTAATCAGAACACAGACTCCAGATTTTGCATCTCATTCATGCACAACTATTGTGGAAAAAGGACAAAATCCAAATTGTACAAAAGTACAAATAAGTAAAGCTTAAAGAAAAGGGCAATCCACAGTCAAAAACTGTAACCAATAATTGTTCTGACACAATAATCAATGTTACGTAAAAAATCTGGATAATGAACTGGCCACAGGCAACTCCAGAACTTCTCAGTAATATCTGAACTTTAGTTGGACTATGCTGTTTGACGTTTTGAAGGAACAGAGATGGATTTTTTATTAAGTTTGAAAAACAGGCATTTTGACTAAATGGATTTTACATTTAATTAATTTCAAAAGTTGTAACTCTTATTTTCTACTTCAGATCTCAATGATTAATGTTCTATGAACTCAGATATTATCAGACAGCATTAAAGTCATATTTCTTCTCCTTGGCAAAAACAAAAGTTTGCAAAATACATAGCTGAAAGTTGAATGATTAGGCCTGAACTTTACGCACAAAAGGCTCGCAATGACACCAAAGAGGCATGTTGCCTAACGACACTTGGTTCAACCTCTCATTCACAGAAGCGGGAACTGTGCAGCTAAGGTGATTTTGTGCAGATATTGGTAAATATGCTTTACTGTGCCAGCACTCAAAATGCTGAAAGCTATTTCAGCTACTGTGCTGAAAATGCAGATGAATCTATGAAAACAAGTATTCTGTGACATAAACGGTTAAAATCTTTACTTTTTTTCACAACATTGTCCTGTGTATTCCAACCAGATTACCAGATCCAGACATCTAAAAATTCATTTTTAATATTCACTTCTGCCACAAAAATGGGGGGGAAAACCCAAAAACCAAAAAAACCCTCACCATAAAGTCACAAAAACCCCCCAGATTTCAGACAGGAACCTCCAAGCAAGAAGGAGGCATTAAGCAGTGCAGCACTAGCCTCCTAATGGCAGGATTTATCATACATATTTTCTACTGTCACATCTCCCTCCCCCCACAACAACTCATCGTAGCTTGTTTCAGATGGTAGGACAGGTGTGGATTCCCTGGCTCCATTCCTGGTCCGTTCCTCTGCTTCAGGGCTTCTTCCCTTCTCCACTGCCCACTCAGGACTCACGTACAGCACTGCTAACCCATCTCAGGAAGGTTGGAGAGAAAGTTTGGTATCTGCACCTGGAGCCCTCATTGCTTTCACTATGTCTAGCTTCATCCCCAAATCAAGTTTAGATCACATTTCACTCACATGGACCATCCTCAACTGAGGAGCCCTTTATTTTCAACAAGGCTTTAAAAGCTCATACCATCCAATGTTCCACTTAAAACTCAGAGAGGAGATTTGGGGCTGGGGAAACAGCTAAAGAGAACTCAAGTAGAGAGGATATTAGGGGACTAGTAAGTTATGGGGAATCAAACACAAAGTTTCTCATTTGTTATGTACTGTACTTACAAGCTGCCCAGCTGAAGAGTTGCAGGTTAGGGTTTTCTCCCACTCCAAGCAAAACTGATACCCCACACATCAAAATACAGCAAGAACTTCCATCCTGCCAGCTCAGCATCTCTCTGTTCCTTCATTTCATACACCCTTAAATCCCCAAGCTGTATCTTTCCCCACCTTCCTAGAGCCCATCTCCTGTAACAGCGATTCAGCTGAGAGTAGCTGCACCCCCCTCTTGTTTCTCAGCCCTTCCCCCTCCCTCCTTGTCACGGCAAGAGGGCGATCAATACCTTTCCAAAGCCGTAGCGCTCCCCAAGCTTCCACTCCCAAGAGAACGATGGTCACCTCCACCCCAAAGGATTCTAGTAGAAAAGCAAGGTACATTTTTCTGCAACCTGTAGCATCCCTGCTCAGAGAAGACATTTGATTTAGACAAAAAGCATTCTCCCCTTTTTACCCTCCCACCTACATCTGCCAAAAGGTTGCAGCTGTCTCAGCCTAAAGGCATCCCAGCAGGGCCCTAACCTTCAATCCCTCCCCCAAATCATAAGAGCAGGGCACCAGCTGGACCTTCTCTTCCCAGCTCCCAAGTGTCTGTGCGTTAAGTTTCATTCTGTTTCTTTTTTGTTTCTTTTTTGTTTTGTTTTGTTTTTTGTTTGTTTTTTGGTTTTGTTTGTTTTGTGGTTTTTGTTTTGGTTTGTTGTTTGAGGTTTTGTTTTTTTTCTGGGTTTTGTTTTGTTTTCTTTTTTTTATGTCCTGTGCCCTCTAAGCTCTCCACCTTGCTGGACCCGCAGATAGCTCCCCTTGCTAAGGCACCTCCTAAACACTGACTCCACAGTGGAGAGTATCCCCTCTCCTGAAACATACTGTTAAGAAGAAGAGATGGCTGCTGCTGTGGGAAACTGGCTTAGGGACCAGCTGAACGCCAGCAGGCAGGAGCAAGCAAGGGAGGGCCTGGCGAGGGCAGGGAGGAGAGTGGGCGCCCAGGAAGGCTCCCCCCACCCGGCTCAGCCGCCACAGCTGGGCGGCTCCAACAATGGGCTCACCCTGCTCCAACAACGGGCTCACCGCCCCAAATACCTTCACACTAGCAAAGGAGAAGAAATACATTTTAACTTCTTCATATTTGTCTTCCCAACATTTGACCTTTTCAGCGGAATGTATTGTCACACTGCTCTCCCCACAGTCACTAGGGTGGGAAAGTCTCCAATAAAAGCGGAGATTCTGCTATAACAGTACATTTCAAGGAAAGCACCCACGTTTCCACACAGCTGCAATTAAATCAAGAGAGTAACAGTGCAGCAGAGCTAGCAGGGGAATCGCATTATCCCAGCGCCTTCAGAAAAGCTGAGAACAGGCTGCTGAGGGCAACTGCCCCAAGCACGTTCAACAGCTTTCTGCTGCCTTCCCCAAACCTTCCCAAGCAGCCAACAATTCTGTTGAGTGAAGAAATTAATCCCATCATGTGAAACCAAGACAGTGGCAGGATCTCTCCCTTCCATGCTGCAACTTCTCCTACAAACAGTAATTTTTGAGTAGTTGTTATTGAAGGCAAATACTGTAACTCTTTGTAGCCTCAGCAGAGGATACATAGGAAGATGTCCTGTCACAGCCTCTTCCTCCATCCCTACAGGTGAGGGTTGAAAGGGAGGTTGTGTTGTCCATACTCTAGCTAGTATGTGGCTAAGTGACAGTTTTTGGAAGTATTTTTATGAGCAACGTTTTACAGACACAAAAATAAACAAAAAAAGCCCCAAAGGATTTCTAAGGGCAATAAAAAGTTTCAAAATATTACTCCCTAGCATGTGAAGTGCTAACGGGTAGTTTGCAGAGCTCTGTAGGAGTGGTACCTAACTTTTAGTCTGCACAGGCAGGATTTAATGTGATTTTTTTTTAGTTTTATAATTATGTTCAAAACAGCCTTTTATCAGAAATGACCAATGACAAATTGGCCTGAAGAAAACATCATTTAACTATCCCGAAGCTCTCACAAGTATGAGAATAGTAAAAACACATTCTAAGGAAGGCTAGGCCAAACTGCCTGTTACAGAGCAGATACAGGAGTAGAAACTTGTGATGTACCTTCATAAGCAGGGATTTTTAAAAAAAAAAACAAAGCAAAACAATCCAACCAAACAAAAAGGTTTAAGGCACTATGCGTAACAGCCACACACAAAGCACGCAGCTAGCCAACAAAGCCTAAAAGGGTATAGCAAGGAAGAGCTCCCTGCAGTGAGAAGGGCACAACCAGCCCCTGCAAAGAGAAACAACTTCACCGAGTCCGGAGCGCGGCCACCAACCGCTGCTACAGGCGGGGAAAAGCACGATGGCCAGTTTAGACAGTGTGGAAGGAAATTCTGGAAGATGCAAAGCCCAGAGTCTGTATCAGCAGGATGTGTGAATTAAACGTCCACAGAAAGCCTTCCAGAATGAACTTCTTGAAGATATACTTTTCCAAAGTCTGTATTTTGTTTTACAAAAGGACTTACAAACCAACCAAAAACGGCAAAAGCAAATCTGTGTGTAAAGCAGCAATTTCACCTGCCACATTTTTACCTTTGTCACTGCCTGTGACCCATATAACCTACGGTTTCTTAAGCCACCTCAGATAATACACTATTAAGAATTTCATCCCCTGCTGCTTGGCATTTTTGCACAGAGTTTATTGCCTTTGTCCCTAGATGAGAACCAAGTCCACGCCGCCCGCGGCCCCGGCACTTCCCACCCTGCAGCGGGGCCCCGGCGCTCAGCACCGCTCGGCAGCCAGGCTTGTCCAGACACGTGGCCCTTACGCTCACAGGAGCTGCACCAGGGAGGGCAGGAGCAGATATTCCAGCTCTGCCTGTCAAGTCTGCATTTCAAAGGTTGTGCCTGGGTGTGGGAAAGAAAAACGAGGGTCTGTCAGTCCACATGCAAAACCCCACTCTTTTGCCCCAACTGCCAGACTGTCACTCAGGACCAGAATACATGTCCCCACTTGTTCCTTCCCACTGAGTAAATACCAGTCTCGCTCAGTGACACAAGCTCCATTTCTCTTCCATTCCATCTGCCAAACTATATACATGTATTTTAAAATACAGGTTTTTAAAAATTAACTATCCAGTGCTCTGAAAGAGGGAGGGCATCCAAAACAGGCAAGGCTACTGGGCAACCTCGTGTAGGTCCAGGCCTGGAGGCTGGTGTCCCTGCCTGTGGCAGGGGGGTTGGAACTCTATGGTCCTTGGGGTCCCTTCCAACCCAGACCATTCTATGATTTTACTGCCTTGAGGAAAGAGGGCTGAGGAGCAGCTAGTGTAATTTCTCAATTACTTTCCTCAAAAATGGATGACAGGTATTAATTTGTGGGGTCTTCTCAATGGCTAGAGATTTCTCAAGACTAGAGTCTACTTGCACACAGATGGAAGCTCTTTCCTTGGCCCAAAATGAGACTGCTGCTATTCTCAACAGGAACGCTCTATCTTCCCAAATCTCTTTCACCAGCTGCAACAGGCACACCGCTGATTCACAGCCGTGACTCAGAGCTGAGGCAGTGCATGCTTTGCAGCTGTACATCTATTCCCTTCCATCTGTGGCTGCAGCAAGGCTCAGGTACATCACCACCAGTACACCAAAACCTGCGGCAGCAGACACCCACTTCAGGGGAGAGAATTTCACCTGGAATCACTGAGACCAGGCTACAGGTGAGATTCACATGACTCATTTTCACAGCTTCAGGTGGCAGTCAAGCAGAACATATGTGCAAATCCAAAAAGACTCATTCTTCTGAAAGGCTCAATTCCAAGTCTTTCTGAGTCCCCAGATGGTGAGATGGCCCCTAAACTTAAATGTTCACATGCTCATTCATTACTGATAAATAGATTACTAGCTACCACTGAACTCTTATTACGGACATCAACAAATGCAGAAGATGAAGTCTGCATACAGAATTCTGGCCGCCGCTGCCTTCCTTCTGCACCGAGAAGCAGGTGGCTCATCTTCAGTGTGCCAACCCACCGCCTGGAACCCACACCCACAGCCCCAGCTCCCACAGGAATACTTTCATGACTGAGTTACAGATCACTTGTTCCAATTACCATTTTTTTTAGTCCCTTGAATATTGCAATGAAAAATACACAAAAAGCCTTGGGAAGCAGGTAAGAGTTCATCCCTTTTGGCTGATTCACCTTCAAGCCAATTTAAGTTTGTACACATCCAAGAGACACAATAGACCTTGCTTGCCTTACTGGTTAAGACTGAGGCACTCTCCTGGTCAAGGAAAGAATGAAGACAAGACACATCAAAAAGGCCAGACCTCCCGTTTCTTGAATACCCACCAGCAGCAGTGCTTATGCCCTCTCTTTAAAATACAACAAACCCTGAAGAGAGCGTGTGATGTGCTAGATCCTGCGCACACAGACAGGCCAGATAAACTGCTGAAGCATAAGAGTCAGAAGAACATTTGTACTACCGACAGCTTCCGCTTGATTAGCTCTGGGCAACACCTCGCTCCGTGACTCTCACCCCTCTGAAAGAGCCAAATGCCTGGCTTTGCTTAAAACAAACCCATAAAACATTCTGAACTGGCTTCAAATATACAGATGACTACATAATATTATGAGTTTCAAATATATTTTTTTATTCTCTCAAACTCAAGTTTTGGCGACCATGAATTCTATTTAGCTGATGGCTGGAAAGAAGAAAGGAAAATGGACCCATGCGTAGAGTTTTTAAGAAAACAGCCCCCAAGTGCATCGTATGAAACTGAACTGAAACTGCTCAGCATATTGTGAACCACTTCCCGAGAAGTATTACACTTTTCATCATATATACCTAGTAAGTTACAGATGATATAACCAATACTAAAAGACAGGCAACAGCAACCTGCCAGGTTTCAAAACTGTCCTCAAACCACTCCTCTTTAATAACTGTTGGCAGCTACAGTGCTACTGTTCACAGCTGCTGGAAAAAAGTCTGAGAGACATCAGAACCACCAGCTTCCACCAAAAGGTGATAATTACAGTGTTTACCATACAATGATTATGCTAAGGACCAGGCCTCTTTCAGATCAAAACATGCCTAACATGTATCCTTATGTATCCATCGCTCCAGTAAACACGTACTTATCAGACATTTGGTTGGTAAGAGTCAGACTGAAAGAACTGATGCCTTGGCTACGCAGACATTGGGAAGTGTTTCATCCATCCTACTTTACTTTCTGTAAGTCCCAAAATACAGGATTTTCTGTTCCTGGTATATAACACTACATCAGAGAAGATTAGGAGAGCAATATTTATAGAAACACCAGTGTAAGATTTTATTTATCTCAGTGAAGAGCGTAAGAAAGGACACAGAGAGCTAGTATAGCCCTCCCCAGTATGCAATACCAGACGAGATTTCTATTTCTGGCTAGTCCAGAAGCTCTAGAAAGGGTTCATATACAGCAAATGCACCAATGGTTCAAGTGTAAAGTTTTCACTTGATACTGTAATAGACTGGTAATGCACACACCCATTACTTTCTCCAGCTGAGCAGGAGGAACTTAACTATGGTGTCAATGCAAGCTGTTCACTACTCCAGTCAAAGCAATCAAACAAGTAAGCATTTCAGTTTTGCTTAAGTCACCATTGAGAGCTGTCGTGGTTTAACTCCAGGGGGGAAACTGAGCACTGCACAGTGGCTCACCCACCCCCCGGTGGGATGGGGGAGAGAATTGGAAGGGTAAATGTGAGAAAACTTGTGGGTTGAGATAAAGACAGTTTAAATAAGCAAAGCAAAAGCCACACACGCAAGAAAATCAAAGGACGGAATTCTTTCACCACTTCCCATGGGCAGGCAGGTGTGCATCCATCTCCAGGAAAGCAGGGCTCCTTCATGGATAATGGTCACTTGGGAAGACAAACGCCATCACTCCGAATGTCCCCCCCTCCTTCCTTCCTTCTTCCCCCAGCTTCATATGCTGGGCATGTCGTCATACGGTACAGAACATCCCTTGGGTCAGTTGGGGCCAGCTGTCCCAGCTGTGTCCCCTCCCAACTCGTCGTGCCCCCCAGCCTCCTCGCTGGTGGGGTGGGGTGAGGAGCAGAAAGGCCTGGACTCTGTGTCAGCACTGCTCAGCAGTAATGAAAACATCCCTGTGTTATCAACACTCTTTTCAGCACAAATCCAAAACAGAACCTCATAGTAGCTACTACGAAGAAAATTAACTCTATCCAAGCCAGCACAATAGCTTTCAGTCACAAGGGTCATAAAGAGGGTGTAGAAATGAATGGTGGATGTAATTCCCTAAACTACTAGAACTGTTGTAGAAGTGACTTGCAATACCTTTGGACTTGCTTTGTACTACTTCTCAGGCTTACAAGAGTCCTTTACTTCCCAGATGCACATGCAAGCCTGGACATACTGGGGAGCCGAAGGGAGCCTTCGAGTCCTGTGCTGCATGCACATTTGTTCACACCCCCTCTTTAAAGCCACACCCACACACTTGTGTTTAGCAAAGCCTTGCATTGTTTTCAAATTATTATACCTAAACAGTGTTTTGTTCCTTCCTCTTTTTTTGCCTGACAACTTGCAAAAACTTGGTTTTGTTATCCGCTAGGAAGTGCAGTACAACTTACTGTAAGGAAGTAAGGGTAACTTTAGATTTGTAATAAGAGAAAATATTCAGTGCAAGAACAATTGCTTCTGGAGAATATATTTTCATAGAATGTAACACCTTAGATTAATTAACCCTAGGTACTCACCATGTTTGTAAAGCATGGACAGACTTATTTGCCCTAGGGTACAAAGAATTTATTCTGCTCAAGAATCAGTACTATATTGTAAGACTTGCTTTTAAAATTAACATTTTTAAGGATAAGAAATGGCTTTCTGAGCATAATTGAAAGATATCAGCTTATAAAATGTATTTTTCCTTTGAGCAATTTCTGTGCTCTGCTCCTCATTTGGAAAGTGATGTACTCATTGAAAGGCTTCTTACAAAGTAATGATACTCTCTGCTTTGAAACTGTTTCTCATGTTATGGTGATTTTAAGCACCTTTCATAGCCACAGCAGCAGTGCACGTATGAACACACTGAAATAAAGATACACATTTTTTCTTTCCCAGAACAAGATACTCAATTTGAAGATAAACTAAAACATCACAGAAATAAACATTCAATTAGCATAAGAATTATAAATAATACTGAGTACTAGAGGTAAAATGCATTTTGATATTAGAAATGTATGAGATGTATGAAATCATTGTTTCCAGACTCAGCTGTACGGCTTCCAATAAACTAGCAGGTCATACATGTTAACAGGCTTATAACAAATAATAATAAAAAAATCTGTACAATTATACCAGTTTCTTCTAGTGAAAAAATAAAAATGATGGCATTTTTGGATGCTTTCTCATTTTATAATTTGCCTCTCCTGTTAATACCCATTAGCACTTTGTATTCTGAGAGGACACTTGCCAGAAGTAAGAAGTTGCCAGGTTGCAGCACGACACTAAGCTGCATCACTGTGTGCCAGCAATGACTTCAGTGACCTAACCCAGCTACCGAGGGCTGAAGCTTTGCACTACTTTTTCCTTAGGGGGAAGGTGTGAGTTATAACGTAGAATTCAAAATGTCTCCCAGCTATAGCCATGTTTCCCAAGAGGCACCGAAAAGACTGAGTTTGTGTATAATTATGGAAGGCATTGTCTGGGGATGCCAGCTGCGCTGAAATGTATGAATGTTTTTAACTCACTAAACGTGTCTCAACTCAGCAGCATGCTTATCTAAATCCCATAATATTACTTTTGATGTTTTAGGTATGCAAAAATTCAGAGATAAGGTAATGCTAAAACCTTACACATTTGGGCCAGAAATTAAAGTTTCTGTTTTGCTTATGAAGTGATTCTGAAAATAAATTTGTTAAGGCCTTTCCAAACTCAGTCTTAAAATTTTGCTACTGCAATCTATATTTAAATAAAGCTTTTAACCCTTTTATGAAGAAACAAGCTTATAATCTGTTGACTCATACACAAGTTATAAGATAAAACACATTTGTTTCCAGAAGCTTTGGTTACTGTTTTTTTTTCTGGAGAAAGGATCCGATGATTCAGTGTTTAGGCAGTATTTTTTCTGTTTTGTCATAGAATATTCCCTCTATTCTATTTTTGTCATAAGTCATAACTTTTTATAAAGCACTGGAATATTTTACACTGAAATAGATTAAAAGTCACTCCAGTCAAAATCTACGCTAACGTGTCTCCTGTTTGCGACACTTAGTGACTCTGTAAGCACCTGTGCTGTCTTGCAAGACCCATATACAACTCTGAGCTACCACTTTACTCAACGACCTACTGCACCATAATACGATCAGTTAAAAACCCCACTTCTTTAAGACATAAATCCATTTAAAAAAATCTAGATCTTAGTGCAGTGGGATAAAATACCATAAATATGGAAGTAGAATTTAGTGCCCTTCATTATTTATTGCCCTTTATTCGCCCTCAGCAAAATCCACATAAGAAAAACGTATTACCACTTCTTGATGCATTTCCTAGTTAACTACAGAAAGTTTACTATAGTCTCCAGATGACAAACGAATGTGCTGCCACTTAAGAAATAAGAGACAGCAACAATCAGAGTCAGAGAGAAACCTTTCATACAGTGGAAAGAACTAGAAAAATAAAGGAAAAAGCTCCCCCAAAAAGGTTTTTTCCTTTAAAATTAATTCTTGATCTGTGGACTTTTAGTAGGTGATGAAATATCACACAATCTAAAAAAATATTGCAAATAATATATATCTACATATATATTTTTATATGCAGGCAAATAAAATTTGGCAAAAATAGAACATTTAAAATTAACAATATTTATCCTGTCAATAATTACAGGCATAGCCATGAGGAAGCTCTCCTCTGCAGCATTCAGCGTGTTCACACGTTTAATGCTCTTAAACTCCAATTACTTCCAGTGGTAGAGTTAGTACCTCCTCAAATTAAACCCTGTTTATGTGAGTGTGAACAGTCACCATGCCATCCCTGATGAACAACAGGACATGAAATAGCCCACAGATTTCTTGTCCTGACCAAATAGCTAGTAATCTAATCAGGGCAGAGGAAAACAAAAAATGATAAATACAACCATATGAGTTAGGAGAGAAAACAAGAAAAAACTGGCATGGACTTACGTGGAAACAAACGCAGGTACCAGTCCAGGTAGTGCTTCTACCCAATGCATTAGTGAAACGACATTTTTCAATTACCAGTCTGCTATATTTTTTCCCATTAACAGGGTGGTTTCACAAGCCACGGAACTGTATCTTTGATGTTCATGATAACCATTCCGAACTCTCTGTCAACTACACTACTTAAATCTCCTCAAACATCTGTTTATTTTTCTCTTGTAACGTATTCCTACAGCGCAAGATTAACAGACACAGAGTAGGCCTTCAGGCACTAAAAGAATGTAAGTTAGTCTAATCTCAAGAAAACAAGATGCGCACCTAATCATAAATATTTCTTTATAATCACATCAAGCATAACGTACTTGGTATTCAGTTTTATATAAATTAGTTCTTACGTCAGATCTACTTCTGAGGTTATCCAAACCCCAAACACATAACATTATTTTTACTCTTCCAGGTCTGAAGGTCTGAATAATATTTACAGACATTAATGCTATATCCATTTCTACAATCATTCGAGACACATTATTAACTTTATTTTTTTATTTGACAAGCAGCAGTATCATGTTCGTCATTTTTTTACATTTTAATGTAGATACAATTATTAGGTTATCTGTCATATTACAATATTTAGGGGGTTTTTTTGGTTCTTTTTTTTTTTTTTTTAACTTTGTCTTAAGATACATTAAAAAACATCAACTGCAAACGTGAAAGGGAAGGGTGGGGTGGGGGAAAAAAGCATGGTACCCAACCAATTTTCCACATTTCAGCAATACTTCACTCATTCTTTTAGTAAAGTTTTAAGAAATGTCATAATGACATGAGCTTGAAATATCTATAGGCATTTTCATTGACGCTCATGACATGGCACTGGTGATGTTGTAAACAGCAGAAAAACAGGGGCTGCCAAGTGACCAGTTATGGAGGCACAGGCCTGCCGCTTCCCACAGGAACACACCAAACAGTGACAGCAATGATCTCCTTACAATCATACCTGCAGGACAGCAACATCATGCTACGTAACTGTATTCGTCTGCAGAGGCCTGGCTTCGCTCTATGTACTGTTTGTCTATCAGAACTTCAATACACTTCTTAATCATGCTGATACTTGGGTTGAACCTAGCTCTTGATTGGCTAATTACCTGCAAAAGACAGACACATTTTCTGTGTAAGTTTTATTTACAACAGTTACAAATGCTATAGAAATATTCCCTAAAGGCTTCAAGGCAAATTCAGTATATTTTTTTCTTTTAAAGATAGGATCAAATAAACCTGAAACAGTTCATTTATAACAATCAACAAAGCATCTCTGTATATTAGTGTCAGAACACTTACACCGACTGCTCAGCTCATCGGTGAGTTTGCCTGCATGTTAACCAGACCTTGCTTGCTTCATTTGTCATGTTACAAATGAAGATAGATATTCAGTGAAAAAATAATCTAATATTAGCATATTTCTTCACTTTATTGTTATCACAGTTTAAGCAAAGTGAAAATTTTGTAAACCACATGTGCCTTTCCATGCTGGCTCTGCTAACCAACTTCTCTTCCTAGAGTAGGTCCCTTTTACTTCTGTTTTTGTACTCTCATTGTTCTGAACAAACAGTTATTTAATATTTAATTAAACGGACTCCCAAATTTTGTTTAAGTCAGTCTTACTTGGAAATTAATTGCCTGAAGTATGTGTTAATCTTAGTTTTCATAATAGTTTATACAATTCTGAATGGTTAAATTTCAATTGACTGTATTTTTCAAAACTACCTCTAAAGTTGAACACAATTTTCTTCTCATCCATCACCACTTTTTGTGATAGACATTTTCATTTAATAAAGATTTGTGAAACCTGCCATTTCTTTGTACCATTAAAAAGGTGTTTAGAAGACATGTAAACAGGTACATGGCAAATTAACAAAAAATCTGACTATAATGTTATAAGACATTATTCATTCTTGAATAGTACAGTTTAAATGTAATAAAAATACAACCTAAGCTCAGAGATTCTACTGCACTAGACAATCAAATTTGCAAGAAAAAATAACACGTCTTTCTCAGGAAATTAGCTGAAAAGCCCTAGATGACACTTCTCATCACAAAAGACACAGCCCATGTAGTAATCATTTTGTAAAGCTACATGACTTCATTGCTCTGGCAGCTGCCAGGATGTAAGATGTGAGCTGGATCTGTTGTGTTTTGTCTAAATCCCAGCCCCCATCGTGCTGTATACCTGGTCCTGGAAGGAGCTCAGCCTGCTCAGCTGCCTGGCAGGTGTAAATGGAATCCCTCGACCACTCCTTTCCTGTACAATTTGAGACAATCAGGATGAACCTCTCTTTTTCCATCCAGTCACTGAAGAGAGCCCTACAATCAATTAGGCGAGTTCCATCTGGCTATGCCAGAACTTTAATATATACAGTAAAAATTATTGTAAAAACAAATCTAAGAACAGAAAAAAGACAAAGAAATAGCAGCTGCTGAAAAAACTTCAGATGCCTCTTGATAGTTCTCAGTTTTGCCCATTCTCTTGTAGAGAAGAGGAGGAAACAGTTCACAGTAATAGAATATCCCTATCTATTAACTTGGAAAATTTTTCACATTGTACTCTTTTGGCCAACCTGTAGCAAATAAAATTACTATTACTTTCTCCTCTCTACTTCCTATGGTAAGTGGGGTAAACAAAAGATCTTACTACTCGAGTGTCACAATATGTTTTTGCCTGTAGCTTCTTATTTGTTCTGTAAAGAAAGTGATTTTTATTTCAGCTGGATTTCCTGTTTTCTTTACAGCTTTTTGTGGCTGGCTCTGTCCCAGCTCTAGAGTTTGCTGGAGCCCTCTGTGAGCCAACAGAACTCACCAGGTAGAACTCACCCAGAAAAGCAAACAAAAAGCTCAAAAGAGTGAGTTTTGTTGGGCTAGCAGCCAAGGGTCTGGCACATTCCGCAGCAGTACAAGTGAGAAACTCGGTGCTAACGATCTAATAGATCTGCTCAGATTTCACCCAACTTCAGCCCTACACACAAACTGATTGTCATCGTGATACTTCATGTATTTGCTTAGGACAGAGAGAACAAGAGATAGAATTTTGTATTGGTAGGGTTATTCGTATTATCTGTGAAAAACCAAAACAAGAAGGATGGACAGAAATACCCAATGGTCAGGATAAAACAATTTTATGGGAATGGCTGCATTGACCTTTCCCCTCCGCTATTCCCACTGACCTTATGCATTATAAGGGAAAAGTACCTCGTCCTGCAAGCGACCACAGCACGGAGCTAAAAGTAAAACTACCAGGGCGTATCTAACACAATTAACAATTCAGCAAAGATGACATGCTGACATATACTCGAGGCCCTTGGTAGGCCTGTATGTTCATGGACACCTCACCCTAAATGAAAGTGTGGTGCTGTAGTCTGTTTGAATCAGAGCAACTACATTAAGCCTTTCAATCATACCTCTAACAACAGTATAATCCTGCCCTCATATCTCAAGAAAAAATATTAATGAGGTGAGAAAATATGAACCATTCATAGTAAACAGACTTCTTTTCAAAAGATTCATTCTTACTCAAGAAGTCAGACTAGAAGTTTTAAGTGAATACATTATTTGTAAGTATAGAAACACTGTAATACAAGTAACAAGAAATAAGTATATATGCCACTGTGATTAGTAACAATATCCCAAAGGAATGTTTTAAGAAATAAAAAAGCTCCTGACAGTAAATCAAATCTTACTACAAGGTTAGTAGGGGGGGGAAAAAAAAAAAAGTTGGATAGCCAAGAAGTTAGTTACACATGCTCTACAGGCTAATAGAAGTGATGGTTATTTTCTTTTTTTTATGAAGGTCAGTCTAGTGACAAAGCATGTTCAACTCAGAACAACCTGGCAGCTTG
>JMFS01116263.1:0-16745 GCA_000699545.1 Podiceps cristatus
CTCTCTCCAGGAGATCCCTGTCCTTTTTATCTGTCCACTAGAATTTTAATTTGGAGAACTTTTCTACATAGCTATCTAGGGCTTGATGATACTATATTTTGCTTCTTCGTTATACTGATTCCAATTATGAATTACTAACTTTACCAGTGCATGCATTTGTTTTATTATAAAATTGACCAGAAAACATCTTACACAAGCCAACCCTAAAATATACTGGTAGTCACTGGTGACTTTTGTGTGACTATAAGTTTTGTTTATAAACAGGTTTCTACTTCTGAATTTACATGAAATCTGGTGAAAGTTCCTTACTTTGCTTTTTGACTTAGGTCCTATTTTGATTAGAATAATAATAATAGAATTGCAAAATAACTTTCTGTTTCTGGAAGGTGTAGTAGACTTCATCAAGGGAAAGTGTTGAACTATCAGTCACTGAGGTGGAAAAAAACCAAACAAGTCATCAGAAGTTGTAGTTAGCAGCACAAACATATCCCTTCATAGGAAATAAAATAGATCATCACAAGACATTTCTTTATGTTCTTATGCTTTACCAAAGAAAGAGAAACTAAAACAAACCACAGATCAAATCACTTCTTTGTCTCTTCTTTATTGTCTTCTGCACTATTAATTCTGATTTTATTTGGAACTTTGTTTTCTGATAGAGCCTAGCATCTCAGTTACAGAGCAGGATTCTATTTTGATAGATAGGCCTTATAGTATTACATTAACAAATAGATTCTATCCAACAGGAATAAAGATGCTGAGCAACAAGGATGTGTTCCTGATGGCAAATGGAACTGAGCCATTTACTTAATGTTTTTTTCAAATCTTAATTTTAAATTTCTAAAAAGTACAGTCTAATCTTTCACAGTTGTCATTGGCTAAGATATTCGCGTTATATAAGTATTTGGTATTTTTCTTTATTTTACTGAGAAATTTAAAACTCATGAATATGTAAATGCTTTGGTTTGAATCAACAGTTTGGACTATAGCTTTTCTAATTGAATTTAAAAGCTTATATGTTTAATTATGTTTATCATTCTTGCAACCAACACAAGCATTCCACTTATGTACTTCGAAGGAAAATGAAGGAAGATTAAAAATAAAAGAGGATGTTCACATTTTATTGAGTAGCTCTGGTGTCTGGGTATTTTATGATTGTTTTCCAGATGACCAGTATTTTTGCCAATTCAGAGTGAATTTGTAAATACTTTCAGGATAACCAAACAATTTTTGTCCCATTGACTGTATGTTGGAATAGATAAAATTCATAGACAAAATTTCTGATATCAGAAGGATAACTTATTTCTCTGTGAAATCCTTCTCTGATTGACCATGTCTA
This sequence comes from Podiceps cristatus, assembly GCA_000699545.1. Lineage (NCBI taxonomy): Eukaryota > Metazoa > Chordata > Aves > Podicipediformes > Podicipedidae > Podiceps > Podiceps cristatus. Next base: position 1,340 of record JMFS01116263.1, read on the forward strand.
CCTCTTTTCATTCAGCTTTTGAAACGATTCTGCTAGAAAAGAATGGATCCCTAAGAAAAAAGAGTTTTAGGACCTTTAATGAGATTCATCTCCGTATTTTGCTTCTGTTTTGTTTTGAAGAAGGACCTACTATCCTAAGCTGGCTTATTGATTTGTTACGGAAAATCAATCCCTGATTTAACTCTACCGCCATTATTCAAATGAACACAACCTTGTCAGCATTTTTATTGCTGTTGTTGCTAATGTATTTACCAACTATCTGTGGGAGACAGAAAGACTGTAAGAGACTGGTGACCATTTTGTCTCAACCAACTGGGCAAGTACCCACAAGCAGTCAAAACAGGATGTGCTCTGCAGAGGTAAAGTAGTGAACGGTTTCTGAGAAGCTTTCTAGCCGTTGCATGTTTCCAAGAAACATTCTAGTGGTTGGGCTTCAGATATTTGTCTCACAAATTCCAAGTCCTACTACAAGTTCTTGCCACAGTGGTTGTGTAAACAAGTTAAATGGGATGGTGGGACTTTAGTGACCCCCGACTTTAGTGACATGCAAGAACTTTTGAGAAAACCACGCAGCGCATGTACAAGAAGCTTTTCTGAGGAGGGTATAAAAAGTGTGTGTGGGAGAGACCAGCCCCAGGAGCACATCCACTGCCTAAGGAATCCAGACAACTACTACCAAAACTCTTCTATCCAGACTCTTCCCTGGATCCAAGGGTAGTGATACTTACCTCTCTGTTTCCTTTTCCTCCTGCACTTTCACTTCTCTATTTCTTCTCTACCTCCTACTTTGTTTTTGGAAGTATCTTGCTATGGTTCTTAGATGCTAAGATTTTTATTCAAAATATCTGCTATGCCAAAACTAGTCATATTCATGTTATAAGTCAATGTTAAATAAAACATACTTTGAGCATTTCAGGGATACTGTCTTGACTCCTGCCTGGGATTTGCTGAGCAAAATGGGGTGTTGAAATTCTCCCTGTCCCTCTTGGGTCATTTTCGTGACCCCCATGTACTGCCATGGCTATTTAAAAGATCAACTCCCATGAACCCACCAAGTGGGATGAGGCACTATCAATAAACTTCACACTATTGTCAGGCACAGCATAGGGAGAATATAGACAAAAAAAAGGGCAAGTGAAAACATCGACTAAGGAAAACATCTTAACAGGTACTCTACTTTCCATTTCAACTGTCCTTATGTCTGGAATAAAGGAAGGAACACTTTGTTTTAGTTTGTGAAACTACTGTGCAGCAAGCCCTCACAAGCCCTTTTTGTAACCCTGGAGGACAAGCATATGTGTTCCACTCCCAGCAAGTCTTATCTTCAATATTAGATGGTCAGTAAAACGATTGTGACTCCAGCAAATAGGAAAGTTTAGACATCTTAAACATTTCCTTCAGAAGTGCCTCTAATCAGGCACTCTGTTTCATTCCTTGTTATGGCTTCAATTATTTTATCCTTCTCTGTACAGATCAACACAAATTTGGCAACACTTGTTTTATTAGCTCCATGTCTGAATATCTTAAGCCATACATTAAGGAAAAAAAGTCTCCCTCAGAATATACTAGAAAGCCATTCTTTGGGTTCAATCATTAAGAAAAAACAGAAAGATCAGGCAGAAAAAGATACATTCTTTACTGAATTTGAAGTTAATACTTTGGAGGTAAGATATAACAATAACTTACAAACCAGGCAATTACTAACAAAATGATACAACTGAAAGTAATGCAAAACAGGACTGTTCACTGTGCTGCTTCTTTTCCATTAAGGAAGGTATATGTTTTACATGAACAAAGGATTCTGCCAGCATCTGCTAATAGTTTAATTAGGGGCAGTGAGAGGATGCTATGAGCACTTATCTGTCCACAATAATTGCAGAAAAACAACTAGGTTTTATCCTGATAGCCTTTCTAAAAGCTACTACCTTAGCTGAGAGTCAGTCCTTCATTGTGTAGCCTATCACCACAATCACACTGGATAATGTTCATACAACAAAAAGTCAATTCCCATCACAGCCTCACTTTTCATCTGGGAAAATTTATTTAGAAGAGATAATTTAACAAGTTTTTTAATTTTTCTAGGAGCAGAGTGCAATCTTGTTCTAATCCTGCTCTCAGATCTCCTTTGCAAAGAAGTTATATTAGTTTTTATACAGATCTTGTAACACTTAAACTGAATGCTGAGCAGAGAAAAATAATGATCATTAATGGACTTGAGGAAGTCAAAGAAATTTTTAAGTCACAATTAATTGGCTTTTTTTCAATCACTTGTTTAATCCTAGACTTCTTTTTTTACAAAATATCACCTTTTTGTTCTGGCCCTACAATCAACAGGAGTCTGTAGCATTTAAACTAACATCTGCAATTGTTTAATAACATATTTTCACTACATTATTTTCCTGATTTTAAAAATTTGGGTTTGTTCTACTCCTCAACCATAAATAGCATAAAAAATTAGGAAGCTGATTAAAATAAGGTGAGTTAGAAAATGGTATGATATAAATTACTTGAATTTTCAGATATGCAGTCAAATTAACTCAATACTTATTTGTGGTGATATCTTCAAATAGACTCAGTAAGAAAAATGTGTTTGTATACATAAGCGTTTCTGTACTATTTGTGTATTTGTGTCTGTATAGTATTACCATGAGTATAAATATTACATCACAGGTATAAATGGAATAAAGTTCAACCTTCACAATCGCTTCAAAGACCACAAATAAACTCCCTGGGCATGCGGTTTCCCTCTTGCACCTCTTCTGCAGGAGATGTGGTCCTTGTAATTCCATAGTTAATGTTTAATCCAGTTGATGATCACCTTCCTCTTTACAAGACCACTTTGAGGCAAAAGTGTTTTCAGACAGTTTTGGGTGTGTTCTTCCCAACACGCTCACATTCCTGTCCTAAGAGCCTGACATGTTTATTTGAGCACCCCCACAACAGCCTTCTTATTTGCATCCTTTCACTGTAAAACACCACTTTTTCGTGCATTGAAATTACCTGGCTGGTGAGGTGGATTTTGCTCACATTTGTAGTGTCTTGTTTTGTAATAGAGATTTATTGAGGAAATTCCTTAATTTTCCTCGTATGAATATATCGACTTAATGAGAATGCCCATGTAGCCATGAGGCACAAGTCTATGTTATGTGTAAACAGTTCCTTTACAGTGGTGTAAGGGAAGCACCAAAAATCTTTTTCTATAATCTCCCGAGTTCTGTCCTGGAGAAAAATAGATGAATAACACAATATTCCTCTTCAGCCAATATTTCAAGCTACTAATTCCTTTCTGTCTCAACACCTATGAAGGAAATAAGAAGCATTGACAGTGGGACTGAGTGCACCCTCAGCAAGTTTGCTGATGACACCAAGCTGTGTGGTGTGGTTGACACGCTGGAGGGAAGAGATAATGTTCAGAGGGACCTTGACAACCTTGAGAGGTGGGCCTGTGTGAACTGTTTGAAGTTCAACAAGGCCAAGTGCAAGGTCCTGCATGTAGGTCGGGGCAATCCCAAGCACAGGTACAGGCTGGGTGGTGAATGGCTTGAGAGCAGCCCTGAGGAGAAGGACTTGGTAGTAGTGGTTGATGAGAAACTTAACTTCAGCTGGCAATGTCCACTTGCAGCCCAGAAAGCCAACCTGGGGTGCATGAGAAGCACACTCAGAAGGTCGAGGGAGGTGATTCTACCCCTCTACTCTGCTCTGATGAGACCCCAGATGGAGTGCTGCGTCCTGCTCTGGGTCCTCCAACACAAAAAGGACATGGATGTGTTGGAGCGGGTCCAGAGGAGGGCCACGAAGATGATCAGAGGGCTGGAGCACCTCTCCTATGAAGACAGGCTGAGAGAGTTGGGGCTGTTCAGCCTGGAGAAGGGTCTGAGGTGACCTTCTAGCTGCCTTCCAGTACCTGAAGGGGCCTACAGGAAGGATGGAGAGGGACTTTTTGCAAGGGCATGTAGTGAGAGGACACAGGGGAATGGTTTTAAACTAAAGGAGGGCAGTTTTTGATTATATATTAGGAAGAAATTCTTCGCAATGAGGGTGGCGAGGCACTGGAACAGGTTGCCCAGAGAAGCTGTTGATGCCCCATCCCTTGAAGTGTTCCTGGCCAGGTTGGACCGGGCTCTGACCAGCCTGGTCTAAGGGAAAGGTGTCCCTTCCCAGCCATGGCAGGGGGGGGTGGCACCAGATGATCTTCAAGGTCTCTTCCAACCCAAACCATTCTATGATTCTATGATTCTAAGCAATCCACTTAGTTCCCTCACTGAAAGGCCTACAGTTGTGTCTACTCTTTTTAGAGTGTACAAATTCTTCCTGTTCAGTTTATAGAAAAAAAAAAAAAAAAAAACCTAACCCAAAGGTCTAGCTTTGTCAAATTACCTCAGAGCCTTCAATCTAAAGTCAAAGATAAGAACAGTCATAACAGCCTGGAACAGGAATGAGATTTATTCTTTTTAGTCTGAAATTCTTTCCATTCTGCTTCAAGTATTTTTTTAGTAATGATTGTTCTGATATTACACTATATCTTACTTTCTCCCATCAAACCAAACTGGACAATGCTGGCATGAAAACAATTCTCTTTAACTACTTTTAGAGGAAATAGCAAATTTATTTAATCAGATGGTTCATATCCCTATTGTCCTCTTGGAGGAAGTCCTCATTCATTACAGAGTTATCACGGAATGTAGACAATGAAATATGGATAGAATCATTAAATTGTTTAGGTGGGAAAAGACCTTTCAGATCATCAAGTCCAACTGTTAACCTAGCACTGCCAAGTCCACTAACTAAACCATGTCCCTAAGCACCACATCTACCTGTATTTTAAATAACTCCAGGGATGGTGACTCTACGACTTCCTCAAGTAGCCTATTCCAATGCTTGGCAACCCTTTCAGTAAAGAAATTTTTCCTTATATGCAATCTAAACATCCCCTGGGCCATATTGAGGCCATTTCCTCTCATCCTATCACTTGTTACTTGGGAGAAAAGAGCAAAAAGAGCAATAAGGTCTCCCCTCAGCCTCCTTTTCTTCAGACTGAACAATCCCAAGACCCTCAGCTGCTCCTCATAAGACTTCTGCTCTAGACCCTTCACCAGCTTTGTTGCCCTTCTTTGGGCATCCTCCAACACCTCAATGTCATTCTTATACTGTGGTGCCCAAAACTGAACACAGCACTCGAGGTGCAGCCTCACCAGTGCTGAGTAGAGTGGGAAAATCCCTTTTCTACTCCTGCTGGTTATACTATGCCTGATACAAGCCAGGATGCTGTTGGCCTTCTTGACCACATGGGCACACTGCTGGATCATGTTCAGCCAGTTGTCGACCAACACCCCCAGGTCCTTTTCTGCCAGGCAGCTTTCCAGCCACCTTTCCCCACTCAGTAGCGTTGCATGGGGTTGTTGTGACCCAAGTGCAGGACTCGGCACTTGGCCTTGTTGAACCTCATGTAGTTGGCCTGGACCCATCAATCCAGCCAGTCCAGATCCCTCTGTATCGCCTTCCTATCCTCAAGCAGCTCAACACTCCCTCCCTGCAAACTTCCTGGGGTTGCACTCGAACCCCTTGTCCAGATCATCAATAAAGATATTAAACAGAACTGTCGCCAACACTGAGCCTTGAAGAACACCACTTGTGACTAGCTGCCAACTCGATTTAAGTCAATTTGCCACAACTCTTTGGGCCCGGCCATCCAGCTAGTTTTTTACTGAGTGAAGAGTACACACATCCAAGCCATGAGCAGTCAGTTTCTCCAGGAGAATGCTGTGGGAAATGGTGACAAAGGCTTTACTAAAGTCTGGGTAGACAACATCCACAGTCTTTCCCTCGACCACTAAGTGGGTTGACTTGTCATAGAAGGAGATAAGGTTAGTCAATCAGGACCTGCCTTTCGTAAAACAATGTTGTCCCTGAATTCCAACTCAGGGGTCTGGGTACCTGGAGAACAACTGATCTTACTATTAAAGACTGAGGCAATGAAAGCATTAAGTGCCTCAGCTTTTCCCTTGTCCTTTGTCACTGTGTTTCCCCCACATCAAATAATGGAGGGAGATTCTCCTTAGCCCTCTTTTTGTTCCTAATGTATTTATAGAAATATTTTTTTTTTTTGTCTTTTACCACAGTAGCCAGATTAAGTTCTAGTTGGACTTTGGCCATCCTAATTTTCTCCCTACATAACCTCATGGAATCCTTGTAGTCCTCTTAAGTGGCCTGCCTCTTCTTCCAAAAGTCATAAACTCTCCATTTTCCTGAGTTCCAGCCAAACCTCTGTGTTCAGCCAGGCCGGTCTTTTTCCCCACCAGCTCATCTTTTGGCACATGGGGACAGCCTTCTCCTGCCTTTAGGACTTCCTTCTTGAAGAATGCCCAGCCTTCCTGGACTCCTTTGCCCTTCAGGACTGCTTCCCAAGGGACTTTATCAACCAGGATCCTAAACAGGCCACAGTCTGCCCTCTGGAAGTCCAAGGTGGAGTTCTGCTGACCTCCATCCTTACTTCTCCAAGAACTAGACTGGTTTTTCTCTGCTGTATTGTACTTCCAGCAGATATTTGGTAAGGTGAAGTCCCCCACAAGAACAGGTGTACCCCATCTGTTGCCAGCAGGCATGGTGTCATTTAAACCAACCCATGATTGAAAATCCCAAAATTCTGCCAATGACTCCAGGCTTGAAGCCAAGTATTGATCTGCTGGCTCTTCCTGTTTCTTCCCTTATAATTCCCTGCAACTGGAAGGACAGAGGATAACACTACTTAACCAGCCATCCCAAGGCCCTGAAATCTTGCTTGATTGCCCTCAGACTTTTTGTTGCAACTTCATTGCTGCCTACCTAAAAAATCAATAATGGACAGTAATCTGAGGGGCATGCCAGGGTAGGAAGCTTTCTCTTCACATCTTTAAGTTAGCCCCCAAGGAGGCAGCAAAATCATTACAAATCAATTATAAATGCATGAAAGATCAAATAACTAGTTTTATACTTATGTTGTTACTGAACTTCCTTGATTTCCAGATAGAAAGTTGAACATATAATTTATACATTTTAGAAGATTTCTTGGAAAGTGATCACTGAGTTAGTTGGATGCTATAATAAAGAATTTTTGATGCTATACTCTATGTAAGCCTTTCATCACCAATTAACCTCTTAAATATTTCCTTAGATTGCACATGATGTAGATGGTGATGTTTAATTTGTAGACAAAAGTGCTACAGCACAAAAATGATGTCTTGTTCTGTTAACCAATACTTTAGTTGCAGAAGCACAAACAGAATATGTAAGTATTCAGTAACTTAGTGACACAGTTTCTCCTTTTCCTATTTTATACACAGGGTAGCGGTTTGGAAGCTTTTTTCTGTTAGTGGCATTGCTTATTTTAAGTGATTTCTTTTGATTTAAAAATTCAGTTTAAGATACAATGTTACTTCACCACAGTTACTCTTCTAAGTCTAAATTTAGACTGCTTAATGTACAGGACGTACTGATTTAGATTCACGTATTCTGTTCATTCACATAAAATTCCATTACTCTGTTTGAATATATAACCATAAACTGGGCCTTCAGTTTCCAATAATTACTGTGCAAATTCAGTTTTTAAACTCTGGTCAGGTAAATGTCTTTATTTTATTGAATAAGAAGCTTCATTTTTTTATTCAATAAAAGTTTCAGTTTAAAGTAATTCCACTAGCAAATAACTGCAGCACAACCTTTCTACTAACTATATACTCAAGAACCTTGATTTTCAGGAAGGAATATTTATTAACTTGAGTGCAGCTTGCTCTAATTTGTTGTACGTTATTTATTTCTTCTGAAAACAGGTGAAACTCTTGATCTGTATTTGCCAGAATATCTATACCCTGCAGCAGTGAGCTGCTCTGCCTGAACAAACTGTGCCATAGCCACACTTTTCAAAGGTGCAACTAACAGAGTGCTAAACTGAAAAAGAAGAAAAAGAAATGTTAACAACTATGAATCACAGTTCACCTGAGAGCAAACATGACAAAATTGTTGACAGGAAATAAAGAGGCACAGAGATGTTGTGTGAGATGGCACAGATGAATCATCACCAAAAAAAAGAGACAACCTATGTGTGTCCGTTCATCAGAATGGATGCCTGAATTGATAGAGCTCATGTTGAATATAAGGCAAAGACATATGGACCTATACACTGAAAAATGAGCCTTGCAATCAAGGCTTGAAGCTCCCCTTGGTGTCATAAAAGAACTGTTATTTAGCTTTCCTGTGTTATCTTCAAGTGTTCTGGCACAAAATCATTTTTGGAAGATCACCTGCATTTTCAAATCTTGATTAGGAAGGATAACATTTATTCACTTGGACTGTTCTGATTCTCTAGTGTATTACATATATTTTCATTTTTTGAGACATGCAGGTTACCAAAGTACATTTTCCTCAGCAGTTTTGCTTTTATAGTGGCAGCTGGGAACCACAGAAATGTTTTATTATTAGCTCAGTGTATAATTTAGGTGTTATAATATCAGCAACATTTTCTACTCACTTGAGACACCTTTGTGAAAAGAAGATGAAAGGCACGTTGACAGAATAGGAAATGTAATGCAATAGACAACTTCCGAACAGAAAATGTGGACATTTGTCTTCAGTGATTTATGGTCTGAAAAAGATGGCAGATCAAAAATGTATGAGTTTATGTGAGGACAAATTATATGCAATATAATTGTATGACTGTTCTTACAGCGGTTTGTTCTTACAACAATTTTGTTATAAATTGATTGCTGGTTAACTGGAAATATTTGTGACTAAAAATAGGGTTTGTGCTGTTGATAATCACCCTTAAAAATAAATTTCATTTTGCCAAAAATGGTTTCCAAATAAATAATTGAAAGCTCACACTTAAAAATTCCTCGCTTAAGGATGGAGACATTTGTGCTTCTACCTCATTTTTTGAGCCAAACATTAATCCACTTAATATAGGGACTCTGCTTCAGAAAATCTCTGCTTTCTAGAGGACAAGATGGGTACATAAGATATTTTTCAGCAGATTATAACGGATATGTGTCTGCCTTGCTGTTAAGATACTTCAGTAGTCTAATCTACTAGTCTGACCAAATGTTTCTTCATATTCCTGAATGTAACTTGGATGTAACAAACCTAACATTCTAATTTAAATCAAGTGTACACTTCAATAAAAACACACTACATGTATAAAAATCGGTAAAAATGTCTCTAAGTTTTTCTGTACGAGCAGACTTAGGTTTCTTTTTCTAGTTTATTTTTTAATTGGTCCATGATATGCTGCCTTCGGCTTACAAGGATTTTTTTCTTTTCTGCTTTCTAAAGATGTTTTAAAACTTCTGTGTCAGGGATGTCAAACCTTTATCAGAAGTGAGCACCACATATATCCTTTCATTTTGACATCTCTCATTAGAAGAGTTAAAAGAACTTTTGCACAAACAGTTCTGTCTTTGGAAGCTGAAAATAGATTTCCATCGTCTTGAAACCTGAAAATCCAAAGGGTGCCCTTTGGACACCTCCTGAGAATCAGGACTGATGCTAACACCAAAGGCTAGCAGTATATCACAATAGAAATCAGTTTAAAGGAGGTAATAAGACTTATCATATTTCTGTGCCATCTCTTTTAGAATGGTTTGGCATTATCTATTAAAAAAAAAAATGATGAGAAGTCCTGCTTTTTTGTTCCTAATTATCATGTGAAAAGTTAAATTTGAATAGTTTCTCATGTTTATACATTGTCAGCTAAACGGATCTAAGAAGCCAGCACTTCAAAGTGATCATTATTCCATTGCTGGGAAAACATATGGAAATAAGAAATTATAAGGTGAGTGAGAAAGATGTTAAAAATGAATAAAATATAAAAAGTTAAAAAGCTCAAAGCAAAAAGTTAATTCTTTAGGTTTCATTTGAGACATCCATGACACAGCAAAGGTAAATGGAGAATAGATATCAGTATTAGCAACCTTTGCATTGCAAGGACTTTGATTTGAGGCAATGATTTGAGATATAGCTGTAAAGAAACAGCCATTAGTGTAAGTAACTACCTAGATGGAGAAGAATTCAGGTTGATAGTGGAGAAGCAGGTAATGTTGGGAACGGTTAATGAAAGACATTTTAAGAGAAATAGGCTTTCAGGGAAGAGAGTTCTGTTCGTAAGAACAGAAAAAATATAGAAGACTATGGTCTGTCATCAGGCCCTCTGTGGATTGCTCTAGAACTTGCAAGTTGCAAGGAAGCATGGGTAACCAGAACATGCATCAGTATTACACTATATAACTGTAAAAAATAAGTGAATTCTGAATTTATCAAAGCATTGGATGTTATTTGATTTATCGATAAAACTTATTATTCTTGTTAAATTGGTTTTAACACACATATTTATAAAGAAAGGTAAGAAATATGATGTGTTATCCACATGTTTTGCCAATCCAAGAAAAAACACCGTAGAGGAAGGTAACAAAAAAAAGACTAAAAAGACGCTTCAAGGAAGTTGTATGTTACAATCACAATAAGGGAACATTTCTATGATGAAGCTAATTTTAACCCTAACAAGTGCAAACTAACATGATCTCTATTTCCTCCTGGAATCATAACAGGATTGCCTGCATGCATTTGCAAATGACAGTTAAATATTTGATACATGTCCCTACATTTACATGTTTTCATGATATCTTATATTTACTTTAGAAATAAAACAATGCAAAATGCAATAGGATAGGTTGGATTGATGGGTCCAGGCCGACTGCATGAGGTTCAACAAGGCCAAGTGCCGAGTCCTGCACTTGGGTCACAGCAACACCATGCAATGCTACAGAGTGGGGAAAGGTGGCTGGAAAGCTGCCTGGCAGAAAAGGACCTGGGGGTGTTGCTCGACAGCTGGCTGAACATGAGCCAGCTGTGTGCCCATGTGGCCAAGAAGGCCAACAGCATCCCGGCTTGTATCAGAAATGCACTAGTGAGGCCGCACCTCGAGTGCTGTGTTCAGTTTTGGGCACCGCAGTATAAGAAAGACATCGAGGTGCTGGAGGATGCCCAAAGAGGGGCAACAAAGCTGGTGAAGGGTTTAGAGCAGGAATCTTATGAGGAGCAGATGAGGGTCTTGGGGTTGTTCAGTCTGAAGAAAAGGAGGCTGAGGGGAGACCTTATTGCTCTCTGCACCTACCTGACAGGAGGTTGTAGCGAGGTGGGTGTCGCTCTCTTCTCCCAGGTAACAAGTGTTAGGATGAGAGGAAATGGCCTCAAGTTGTCCCAGGGGATGTTTAGATTGAATATAAGGAAAAATTTCTTTACTGAAAGGGTTGCCAAGCATTGGAATAGGGTACTCAAGGAAGTCGTAGAGTCACTGTCCCTGAAGGTGTAGATATGGTGCTCAGGGACATGGTTTAGGTTGGAGTTGATGACGTTAAAGGAGTTTTCCAACCCAAAAGATTCTATGATTCTAAAAATTAGTAAATGGGATACTTGTTCATCTTAATTGTTTTCAATATTTTTTTTCCTTTTTCTTTAACATTGCTATTATTACAACCATAATTGGACTACTTGAGGTTTAAGATATTATCAAAGTATTTTGTAACAGTATATTCTCTTTAATGAGGATACCAAATGTCCCTTTGTGGAAATACTTGCTCTTACTCTATTTTAGAAGTTCTTTTCTATTTGAAAGCCTTAAGAAATTTAAGGCTGGGAGTACTAAAGGGATTAGGTTTTTCAATAATACACCCTGAATTATGTGGCTAGGATCTCAATATAATGTGTATGAAGAATTAGATACCTTCAGGAAGCAGCCACTGACATAAGCAAATTTAGTTTTATTCTAAACAATAAGAAATGTTGAAAAGGTGAGTCAGGTATAAGTCTTATACTTTTAAGAAATGGGCCCACTGCATTTCAGATTCTAGGAATGAGCTATACTTCCATGCAGATTTACATAATTCCATCCATTCAATTAGATGGACTGTCGGCTGACTAAGAAGTATTCATTTAGATCCTTCACAAGGCAGAGAAGTCCTTTCACTCAGCAGGACAACGTTCTTAGATTATGTGTGAACTGTCCAAGTCCACAATCTTCTGATAATAATTATTTTTTCCCAAAAGGTAACATTTGATAATATATTTAGAAAAAATCTCAATAATTGTTAGTACTTCTCATGGTAGGAAATATTTGAATAAGGGTTTCTGTGAATGAGTCTTTATCATAATTTTAAATATTTTAATTTGGTTTTCATACTTTAGTGTATAAAAACACTAATTAAAACAGCCTGTTATAGACCTACTGCATTTACTCTCATTTTAACTTCATGCTGGTCCTCATTGTTAATTTTTCTTCACCTATAGAAACTGGGCTCAAGGAAAATTTTTATTATTTTCATACTACACCTAGTTCAAGAAACATTGCATAGAACAGAATTCATAAAATTCATGAATGGACTGGCAAATGGCGGGAAATAACAAGTTTACAAAGTTTGATGAAGGCCATGAGAAGCTGTAGAAAGGTCTCAAAAATTATCACTAATTAAATAGCAGATAACATTCAGTACCAAAAAAATTACAAGTAAAGGATATAAGGAAAGAGTACTTTGAACTAAGTATTGCCTCCTTAGGGGAAAATAATAATAATAATAAAAGAAATAAAAATTATAATAATTATTTGAAGACTGTTCAATACCCAATAAAGAAAAAAAAACCAAAACCACAAAACAAAACCAGAACACAACACCCAAAGAAACAAACTCCTGCAAATACTGTGCAGTTACTACGATGGGACAGAGAACAAAATAGAAAATATCATGATGACAGTACATATAATTAATCACAGATTAAATATTTGGTCCAGTTCTGATACTTAATCTCTGAAAGTAAAGTATATTAATAGAAAGGTGGAACTGTGGATGGCTGTAACTGGGAGGAGCTGGGATGACTACAGCTATAGAGAGAGTTCCATGCAAATTGAAGTTAGACTGGTTCTTTGGCCTTGTTGTTTGTCACAAAAGAGATATAAAGAAGTATCACAAAAATCACAAAAGAGATATATCAAAGTCTGAGTTTCACAGAGAAAGTGAAGAGAAATTAATTACTCCCTGTTTCTCAAAGAGTAGGCAGGAATGAAATCATATTTTGCAGTGACAGGTTGAAAAAAAAAGTGCACATTCTTCAACTTTGGAATTAATTATGACACGACATTGTAGGCATGAAAAGTTTACATGGGTTCAAAAATTGATTGGACAAATTCAAGGAGGAGATTCAGAGAAATCTTTGTCTCAAGCATTTCAGACACCAATTTTACAAGGATATACCAGAAGAATTGTAGCAGTCTGCTTGCCTTGTCCTGCACTTTTCCTAGATGTCTACTTATGACTAAATGTCAAAAATATCAAATACACTCTCTGATAAAAGAAAGAAAAAAAAAAAAAAAAAAAGAATATGTTTAAAAGAAGTGATGTAGCTGTGAATCAGCTGCACTGTGCTAACTGTTGAGAATTGATCTCATGGACATTTTTAGCTACCACCCAGTATATAACCTTAAATGTTAGTTAATTAAGTGGTTGGTTGTTGGGAAACAGCAAGGGCCAGCAGCTCCACAAGAGCTGGGCAACCCCCTCTCAAACCATGCCCTCACTGAGGAGCACAGTCTCAAACATGACAAGTGATGAGCCAGGTTCAGGGAGCCAAGTTGGGAGCAAAGGAGACAAGGTCAAGGACCTAAATGTGAGGCAAAGTGAATCAATGAACCTGAGTGAAAGAACTTCAAATAATTTAGATTTATTTCCTGGTTCAGAAGGGTTAGATGAGAACTTGCAGCATGATCTTGGGTGTTGAGTCTAGATTTCAGCTCAGCCCTTTGGGTTTACATATTTGTGTGTTACACTCTCACTATGAGCAGAGTTCATAAAAGAATAAAAGGCTTGTTTTCAGTCTTGCAATATACATATGTTACGTATTTATCTTATCATAAAAGTATAGATAGGTATGAAATCACAGTAGCATTTGGCATTGATCTAGGTTTACTCAGGATTCAAAAATTAATCAAAAAACATTCTGCAAATATATGGAGGTATTAGTAAAACTGACACTTCAAAGATTACTGACAGCATAAATTTAATTCCATTTCTACAATGTCAAGAGTGAGTCGCCTTACATCTAAATAGACTGTAAGAAACCATTTTAGACTTGAAGGAAGTCATATATAATATTTGTGAGAAGAGGAAATGAAAATCAAATTCTCAATTCTAGTTGAATTGAAACATCTCAGGAAAAGGTGACAGAATAGATAAAACATTTATATTAAAAAAATGTCATGTTGCCTGGGGCTTATTGATAAATGCTGCTTTATTAGGCTCAGCTATTCCTGAAGATATACACATACAACTTCCATTGATTTCCTTCAGCTTATATTTTGATAATCATTCAGAGTACCAGTGGTTCCTGACATTTCATGCTACTGAGTCAAATTGGCCTTATTGAACAGCCATAAAAACTGTAGAATCTCTGAATCATTCACCCTGGAAGGGACCTTGGGAAGTCACCTGGTCCACTTTCCTGCTCAAAACAGAGTCAACAGAGTCAGACAAGAGATTTGGGGCTTTTTTCAGAAGAGCCTTGAAATGCTCAGCTTCTCTGGGTAACCTATGGAAATGTTTAATTATCTTGATAGTGAAGAGGGGTTTGGTTTGGTTGGTTTGTCTGTTTGTTTTTCCCAGCTAGGCAGTTAGAACCTCTTCTATTTCAATTTGTGTCTACCACCTCTCATTCTTTCAATGGGTACCTCAGTAGAAAGACTGGCTACATCTCTTTGGTGACCTACTGGTAGGTATCAGAAGGCTGCCATTTACTGTCCCCCTAAGCTTTTTCCTTCTTCAGACAAAAAAAAAAAAAAAAATCACAGTAAAGCAGGGTAATATTCCTCCCTTTGACCTATTGACTATACTTCTGCTAGCACAGCAGTTGTTGGCCACCTTTGCTGCCAAGACACCCCTGGCTCGTCCTCATCTCACTGCCCATCAGCATACCCGGGTCCTTTTCAGAACAGTGGCTCCCAGCCAGCCCACCCCAGCCTGTGCCACTGCTCAGGGCACCACACCTGTGGGGGAGGCTGCAGAGAAGGCTGTGGCCACCACTTTACCAGGGGTACTTTCTCCAGCCAGTGACAGGAACTGAGCCCCTTGGCATATTAGCATGATTTTAAAATGATTTATTTTTTCAATTATTTCATGCTTTTTGTCTTTACTTGGTTTTGCAAAACTAAAATCAAACAAAGCATGCATACGCACACAAAATATGTCTTAATTTCACCTTGAAAACCCTAAGATCATGTTTTTAAAGTAACCATTTAAATTTCGTTGTTGTTTTTGTTTGTTGTGGTTTAACCTCAGATGGTAATCGAATATCATGCAGCTGCTTGCTCACTCTCCCCTCCCCAGTGGGGTGGGGA
>JMFS01116268.1:0-22176 GCA_000699545.1 Podiceps cristatus
AGCACCCCCAGGTCCTTTTTCACTGGGCAGCATTCCGGCCACTCTTCGCTAAGCAATCTCCAAAGTTCATATCCTGCTTTTCTGGTATGGTAATTGTTGTGGTTTAACTTGTCAGGCAGCTAAACACCATGCAGCTGTTTGCTCACTCCTCCCCAGTGGGATGGGGAAAGAATTGGAAAAAAGGTAAAACTTGTGAGTTGAGATAAAGACAGTTTAATAGGACAGGAAAGGAAGGGAAAATAATGATAAAAGAGTATACAAAACAAGTAAAATTTACAATGCAGTTCCTCACCATCCACTGACCGATGCCCAGCCAGTCCCTAAGCAGTGGCTGCGGCCTTCCCCGCCCTGGCCAACTCCCCCCAGTTTATATGTTCAGTGTGTCATCATATGGTATGGAATATCCCTTTGGCCAGTTTGGGTCAGCTGTCTTGTCTGTGTCCCCTCCCAGCTTCTCGTGCACACCCAGCCTTCTCAATGGTGGGGCAGTATAAGAAGCTGAAAAGTCCTCGATCTAGTATAAGCATTGCTCAGCAACAACTCAAACATCAGTGTGTTATCAACATTATTCTCATCCTATGTGTCATCATATGGTATGGAATATCCCTTTGGCCAGTTTGGGTCAGCTGTCTTGTCTGTGTCCCCTCCCAGCTTCTCGTGCACACCCAGCCTTCTCAATGGTGGGGCAGTATAAGAAGCTGAAAAGTCCTCGATCTAGTATAAGCATTGCTCAGCAACAACTCAAACATCAGTGTGTTATCAACATTATTCTCATCCTAAATCCAAGAAGCACTATACCAGTTACTAGGAAGAAAATTAACTCTATCCCACCCAAACCCAGGATGTAACTTCCCTTTCAGATTTAGATGTGTGCAAGATCTGCTTTTACACAGTTTTATCCTCACAATTTGGTATATCTCTGTTACACTCCTCAAAAATACTCTTTTAAAAATTGTGCTTTAACTTCTCAGCTCCCATTCTCTCAATCCTGTGGTTCCCTCCTCTTTCTCTCCCTGCGCCCCTAACACCCCACCCAGTCTCAAATCTTCAGTTGCATAGTGTTTTTTGTTGTTGGGTTTTTTTTTGGTTGGTTTGTTTGGGTTTTTTTTTTTTGGGGGGGGGGGGGCTGTTAAGAGATGAAGGTCTTTGTTCTTGCAGTGTGTAGTTATGTTGGACTCCACTGGTATGCTATGTGGGAGGGGAAAGATGTTTAACCTGCTCAATCTAGTGTTCAGAAAGCTAGGAAATTCAGCTTTAATGGTGCTGTATATTTCAATTGTTTGCTTTGCTTTTTTTGCTGTTGAGAGGTGAGCATCGTTCTCTGAGGAAACTTAAGGGTTTTTCTCTTTCGACAAATGTGTGGTAAGATCATTTTCTGTGCATTCTGTCCTATTTTAAACCAAAATTATTTTCACACTACTACCAAATTAGCTGTCAACAGCTATTAGCTTTACTTCTCTTTACCTGTGCACTTTCTAAGTCCAAAATAAAAATAATGGAAATAGGAGGAGGAAGCAGCACAGGATGTTGCCTTAGGTAGGCAGGTATTGGGTTATACAGTTGCAAAAATTCTTAAAGGCATGTGTCCTCACTGAGGGCTCACTGTATGCAAAATTTAATAGTCCTATTTATGCTTGTGATGTTTGTATCTGTGCATGTAGAATTCCTCCTGAAAGTATATCTTCTCTCTATTCAGAATATGCTTTTGTTAATTCTGTAACAATACCCTAATTTCTGGAACTGGAATACTGCAGGGAGGGAAGTCAGGAAGGCAGGCAAGAAAGAGCCTTGCTTGTAAGGGGCAACATTTGTGCATGCATGTGGATGTGTAAATTTGTTTTTGTTTCCAAAAAAAAATCTTTGACTTAAAGTAGTGCAATTTCTAATTTTTGTAATGCAAGAAGGACCTGTAAATGTAAAAATGTTACATTAGCACTGCACAGTAAGAGAAACTTACTATGAGAAAAGAGAAATTTTAGGCTATCGATCATCCCCAGCCATTATTTATTAAATTCATGGAATGGGTAATTGTGTAAGAAGTCTAGTTTAATTATGGTACTACAAAAATTGCAAGTCTTTTTTTTTAGTATTATTATTTTTTCCCCCCTCTCTTGCAAAAGGTAAAATTTTGCATTGTCAATGTGCTAATCTGGCTGCTCTGCCTGTCTCTTGGATTACATCATTTTTTCTCATTTTCATTCCAAAGATCTAATACACTTTTTTAAAAGTCATTTCATAGTTCTTTCTGTTTTAAATCTGATATGAAGTACTTATCACAGTTGATGTGTTTTATTCTTAAGTAACATATTTTTAACTAAAGCTACAAGGCCTTGTTTAGATTCCAAGGGGTCTTTTAGCACAGGCAGAAAAAAATACTTGCTTAATAAGGAATTATGCATATTGAATACTATTAAAACCAGATTTATAGTGTGTGTATATAGACTAGACATATAATTAATCCAACAGAGTTAATGTCATCTTTATCTTTTGGATGAATGACTTTGTGCTCCTCTAAAAATGTTTTTAAGAAATCAGATCTAAAAGGTCATAATGCATTCAAAACGTTGTTTTACAGTCAGTTACAGACCAATCATGTGGTCTTATTCAGGATAAGCACCCACAATTCTACTAGACTTGTTATGTGATAAGTGGAAGAGTACTTATGCACCTGATGTTGGATGCAAGGTGTATAAACAGTGAGAGCTGTAGTTTTTTTTCCACAGCAGCAGAGAACTTTATAGTGTACTAGGTCACACGGTGTTAAAAAGCCTTGTGTACATAGGCAGTATGTATTGCAGCTAAATAATTTCCAGTGACTCTTGAAGAGATGGCACAGTGTCTTTTACATGGAAGAAATACTGATTAGAAAGAGAGGAAGTCGTTTAGATTGCTTGAATCTAGGACTGGTATAAGCACGCAGATTTCAAGATTCTCTTGCATCTTTATTTCATCTGTTTTTCTCGCTTGACTTCACACGCTGCTTTAATCAACACTTGCCCCTCCCCCAAGGAAAAATGGTAACTTAAGCCAAATTGTACTGAGAATTAGTAATGTATGTCTGCAAGGCTAAGAGCATGAAAGCAATTTTTCGGTTTTGCATTTTGGTTCCCTGAGATGAAAGGCCAATGTACTAATCCAGGAATTTTACATAAGGCACTTTAAGTGACATGATAATGGTGTCATTAAATGAAAACCATTTATAAAATAACTGGAGGCAGGCAAAGCATTCATGTGTGAAACATCTCTTCATAAGGACAGTTTGAAAAAATATAATTTAAAGATGCATAAACAATACTTCCGTCCTTTTTGTCTTTTATAGAGTAATAAAAAGAAACACAATAACAAATAATATAATACAGTTACAATAATAAAATAAAAGAAAGGGTAACCTCCTGTGAAGATTTGAAGACAGATGAGAGGTTTAAGTGGGATATGGACTTGAATGTGCTTTAAAAACTTCAGGAACAGTGGTCAGAATACCTGTGGTGGTTGAGGTGAAGTATTTGAATTACTGTAAGGTCTTAATGGAATGTTTTGTTTCATGACTTACTGGGAGGTCTGAGAGAAGATAATGGGGATAACCACAGGTAAAGCAGTAAGATGGGCCTGACTGGAAATTCAGTATAGAATTAGGTCTTAGAGATCACAGAATCACAGAACGGTAGGGGTTGGAAGGGACCTCTGGAGAGCAACTAGTCCCACCCCCCTGCTAGAGCAGGGTCACCCAGAGCAGGCTGCACAGGAACGTGTCCAGTCAGGTTTTGAATATCTTCAGAGAAGGAGACCCCACAGTCTCTCTGGGCAGCCTGTGCCAGTGCCCTGTCACCCTTACAGTAAAGAAGTTTCTCCTCATATTCAGACAGAACTTCCTGTGTTCCAGTTTGTGCCTGTTGCCCTTTGTCCTGTTGTTGGGCACCACTGAAAAGAGTCTGGGCCCATCCTCTTGACACCCACCCTTGAGATGTTGATAAGACATTGATAAGGTCCCCTCTCAGTCTTCTCTTGCTCAGGCTAAACAGTCCCAGCTCCCTCAGCCTTTCCCCACAGCACAGATGCTCCAGTCCCTTTATCATCTTTGAACCCTCCGCTGGACTCTATCCATGAGTTTCTCATCTTTCTTGAATGGGGGAGCCCAGAACTGGGCACAGCACTCCAGATGGGGCCTCACTAGGACAGAGTAGAGAGGGAGGAGAACCTCCCTTGACCTGCTTTCCACACTCTTCTTAATGCACCCCAGGTTGCTGTTGGCCTTCCTAGCCGCAAGGGCACGTTGCTGGCTCATGGTTAATTTGTCATCTACCAGGACTCCCAGGTCCTTATCTGCAGAGCTGCTTTCCAGGAGGTCAACCCCTAACCCATACCAGTGCATAGGGTAATTCTTTCCCAGGTGCAGGACTCTACACTTGCCCTGGTTGAACCTCATGAAGTTCTTCTCCACCTAACATTCCAGCCTGTCCAGGTCTCGCTGAATGGCACAGCCTTCCGGGGTATCAGCCACTTCTCCCAGTTAAGTATCATTTGCAGACTTGCTGAGGGTACACTGTCCCTTCATCCAGGTCATTAACGAATAAATCGAACAAGACTGGGCCCAGTACTCACCCCTGGGGACACCACTTGCTACAGGCCTCTAACTAGACCCTGTGATGCTGATCACAACCCTCTGAGCTCTGCCATTGAGCCAGTTCTCAGTCCACCTCACTGTCCACTTGTCTCACCCACACTGAGCTTACCTACGAGGATGTTATGGGAGACAGTGTGAAAAGCCTTGCTGAAGTCAAGGTAGTCAACATCCACTGCTCTCCCCTCATCCACCCAGCCAGTCATGCCATCATAGAAGGCTGTCAGATTGTTCAAGCATGATAAATTACTAGAATAAAGCATCAGGATATGCTGCTACTGGATCTTCGGAGCTTGATACAAATATTAAAAGGTTTTGAGCCAGAAAAAGTATTGTGGAAGGTTGAGAAGGAGGAGTATATATGGGAATGACCTGAGACCCAAACTGAATTCAGGAGAACTGGTAGTGTGTTTTTTGAAAGAAGTTTAAAATTGCTAGAAGGCCAAGCTAGTATGTAGGCTGAAGGAGAGGTCTTGCCATCTTTGTTTATTTAATATGTGCTAAGATAGCTGCATTTTGTTGGGGGAGATCCGGAATTCTTGCTTCCTCTTGATAATACATAAAACCTTTGTGGAACTAGTTTTACAAGTATCTCCCTCAGGTACTTGTTAGAGGGAGCTAGCATGTTCCATGTTAGCTATGAAAGGATACATGAACTGCCTAGAATTCAGTCATCTGTTGTACTGTACTTGCAGATACTTGATCGAGGCTGATGTGATGCTAGAGATTCAATTTGTGGATGATGGGGAAGAAGGAGAGTGGCAGACTGGCATTTTCTGTCATTCTGGAAGAGATACGGTTAGGTCCAGGAACTGTTTAGGAGAAAGCTACTGACAGGGCCACATCAGGGAAATGTGTCGCAGGACTTTTCCCCTCCCTGATGATCTTGGACGAATAAATCTAGATCTGATACTATACTTGAGAAGTGTTCTGGGATCAATTTTTGCTTTAAATATGTACTCTTTGTACTCAACTAGGCACCTAAAAATGAATTCTGGTATAGCAGTCATACTGTTTGACCAGTCATATTTCCCGCTTTGAAAAAGATGAAGCCAATAAAGCTTCCTATCATTTTTATTGTGTATAAAAATGGTCCCAGATGTATAAATGTAATCAAAATGGGACTAACTTTAGCAATCCCTATTATTCGATTACTGGTATGGAGAGGGACCTTTTTGCTATCCTGTGACATTCCAGTCTCTACAAGCAATCAATTTTTACAGAGTATTTTGTACACAAAATTGTCAACAATCTTGGAATTTAAAATGCGTAGCACTATGCTGCATAGTTGCCATGAAAGATAGATAGGGGTGTTTGTGTGTGTGTGTAAGAGGGTGAGCAATAAGTGCACAGGCTTTTTTTTTAAGAAGTCTTTTAAAATCTCAGTGGTTTAATACACTTGGTCATTACTTCTCCCTTGTATAGTTTGACAAGGTTTAGTGGCACAATTAACGTTGCACTCTGTCTCCTCTCTGTCTTCAGTTCTTGAACAAATCTTTGATACGTTTTTCAGGTTTTTTGCCTTCTTTGAGCATCTAACATTCTTCATACAGTAACCAAGGAAATTGGCAGTGTTTAGTGCCCTGCTCTGCTCATAATACTTTTCTGTAGGCAGAAATCCTTTGGAAAAAAAACAGCTTTTTCATCAGTTGAAGAAAGTGCTTGGCCATTTTCTAGCTCTAGTACTTTAGTCTCCTCTTGAATAAATTAGGCTTCAAGAAGTCAGAACTTGACCTTCAGACTGTGTTATCTAGCCTTAAAATATATCAAGAGCCACTGCTGAATAGTTATTTCTATTGGTAGTAAATCCCACACTGATTATGCTGCATTACTGTATATGAAGGGAGAAACTCAACTAACTGCACACAAGGTGTTGGCATCAGTCCTATGCGAAAAATCAAATTTCCCTGACTTGTAGGTCTTCTGTGTGCTACTTTCAACATGCCACAATACAAAAGTAAGTACCTGAAGAATTAGAAGATTTTATTTGCTTTTGATAAATTGAAGATATGTATATAAAAAAAATTCATCATCTTGCACCAAGGAATTATTCTCATTTAATCTCGCTTTCTTCCTCATTTTCATGCTGTTGCTATGGGTACTGGCCATGCCCTGTGCTCTCCCATGCACTCCTGCACTCCTTGTTTTCCTGCCTGTGGGTCAGGAACAGGCAGAACCAACCCAACAAAATGCCAGCTGCCTTAAGGAATTAAAAAAGAAGTTATGATTGTATGATCAAAATTTCTGAACCAATAAAATTCTGTTGTGACAGCGGAGATTGTACCCTGGTTTCAGTCTGTCTTAGTCTCTTACGTATGGTAGTGACTTCCTCAACTTTCTTTTTTTTCTAACTTTCCCCTTTCCCTTATTCATTTGCTTTCAGCCTTTTATTTATGATTGCAACCTGTTTTTCATAGTTTAAAGTAGCTACCTGAGAACAGATTTATTCTGGCACAGTACAGCACATAATGGGTGCCTAGGGAACAGCACAAAGCAAGGAGGGTCAGACTTCCCAGTCACATTTTCCAAGAGTACATTTCCAGCTTCTTGAGCCAGAGTTGATAGGCTCTCATCATATTTCTCATATTTCATCATATTTCTCATATTTCATCTCTCTCTGGCAGAATTTAATGGCTGTCTTGGACTGATGACCTATATGTACACATGCTTGGGCATCAAAAATGTGAACTTGGAGAGACATCTTCGGTTCCTTTCTTTCCCGTGTCTTGCACTTCCCTGAGGTTACAACTTCCTGCTATTTGTGTCTTTGTGGATACCTTTTCTGTTTGGCACCACTAAAATTCTTATGAAGGACTGAGACCTGGGAGGAATTGTTCAGCTGACACCCATAATGCTTTTCCTTTATTTCCTATTAGAATCCTCTTTTTTATTTTTCCCCTATTCCTCAGCGTACTCCGATTTCTTCATGTTTTTTCATCACTCGTATTGCATATTGTATCATTTCACCTTTGAGCTTTCCCCTAATGTAACATTGTGCCTTTTTCTTAGACCACTTAGACTGCTTTTTTGAACCGGTTAATTCCCTTCTCCAAGAGCTTAGCAATTAAGGGGTAGCTAGACTGAATAGCATTTGGAGCCCTCTGCTTGTTTTGTATTAGCTTGACAGCAGACTTAACTAGCTCATCAAATTATTCACCAGCTGTGTATGCAAGCCCTCAATGTTGTCATTTTTCCTTTGGTCCTATTGATTGTAACTTGGACTGGTGTCTGTCACCATGCTTTTGGATATCCTGTTTGACAAGATTTTAACATGATCATAACACAAATAAAATACATACATTTATGGTGATACGATCATGGCTTGTGTGTGAGGAAGAGAAGCAGTAGCCAGAGAACCCAGAAGACCTCTGAATGTAGGGTATCACAGCATGTATAGAGATGAGAAATGTGCTACTGACTTCTCAGTTTTCTGTATGACTGAAGGCTGTTCAGGCTACATACCCCATTTTTGTTTTAGAACAAATGATTAGAGGTAAATATGTCAAAGTACACTGAATTTCTGAAATGATTAGTCTCTCCTTATTGCTACATCAACCACTTAACATTATCTTTTTGTTCCACTTCGTTCACTTGTTTTAGTGAGTGCATTAGGTGACTACTACATTTTTGCTGACAGTTACAGGACCTGATTTCCATGCTCTGGTACTCCTGGTCTTTTTTTTCTGTTCCTTTAGTGGTTTGGATTTGTTGGCAAAATTTTCTGACAGATCTGTAATAACACAACAGTGTATAGTTGAAGGTTTTACATGGTTTGAGTAGACTTACTAGCTTTATTGCAGGATTTACTCTTTATTTGGATTTTATGCTTTGGCCATAAGGAACAATGCTATGTGAATAAAATGAAAGACAAGTTGAAAACTGCTGAGGGATAAAATGTTCTGTCAGAATAACTATTCTACAGCAGTTAAACCTTGCTGTTATATACCGCCAGTGACTAGAAACAAATACCCAAAGACAGTACTGGCCTGGAAGGATGTTGTAGTCTGACCCAGCAAAGCAGGTTTTTTGGTCTTAAACCAAATGGCACAGTGCTTCAGCATTCTAAACCAACTATTTTTTATAGTGAGTTAACCTACATAGTCTTTGTCATATTTGCTCTGGACATAGTTTGCACCACTCCAGAAATCCTGAGAAAATTTCCAAACTGTACGTTCTTTAGCTAAAAATAAAAACTTTGCTTGGTCTTACAGAGTCTACATTATTTTCTCCTCTAGTGACCTCCATGGGAATACATAGGTGATAAGGGTGAATGACAAAGGCATTCTTTGCTTTGAAGCTGTGTTGTAGTTCAAGCCAGAACTTCTGTATAAAATTGTAAAAGTTTTAAGATTTTTTTTTTTTAAATTTGTTTTATGACAGCTGCAAAGAAAATGGGAAACTAATTGGTCTCTTAATGGTATTATTCAGAGACTTGGTCTTTCTCAGTTTCAGCAAGAGATCTACTCTACTGAGAAACCAGCAACATAGTGTGAAAAACTGGTAGAAACAATAGGTACTTCTTTTTATAGCTGATATCTCTTCAGAAACATAGAGCGCAGCCAGAACGTGGCAGTAACAGATTTGCTTTCTCTTGTGCTGGAACACAGCATTCTATTTATCTCTGACAAGCAAAGGATATGTTGGACAAACTGCACTATTAAATACAGAAAGCCTAATTTAAATAATGTTAGTGCTTTGACATAAATAGGAACAAGCTATTCAAACATGAGGCTGATAACATTCTGCCCTTAACTTTGTTGTACACAGAAAACAAAAAAACAGAAGTGTCTTTTAGTGGCTTTATATTTAAATTTCTTTCTCCCCCGATCTTCATATGTGAATTCTTTGGAAAGTAGAGTAGTATGTGGGTAATTTCTACCATATTTCTAGTTTGGGGGGATAAAGAACACTGGTGCACTGGGAACTTTTTTCATTTTCTGGTTGTTTTCTGTTTCACAAAATGTTAAGGTTTTGGGTTTTTTGGATTTTTTTGGTTGTTTTTGGTTTTTTTTATTTTAAAAATGAAATACTGAAGTTCCTCCTTCAAGTCAGATTCTTTGAATCCTCTAGTATGATATTCCATCTTCTCACTCTTTTTAGTCTAATTCCATCTTCTCAACCAGTTAGTCTAATTGGATATCACAGAATCAAACAGAATGGCAGGGCTGGAAGGGACCTCTGGAGATCATCTCGTCCACCGCCCTGCTAGAGCAGGGTCACCCAGAGCAGGCTGCACAGGAACGTGTCCAGGTGGGTTCTGAATATCCCCAGAGAAGGAGACCCTGCAGCCTCTCTGGGCAGCCTGTGCCAGGGCTCCGTCACCCTCACAGGAAAGTTTCTCCTTATATTCAGCAGAACTTCCTGTGTTCCAGCTTGTGCCCGTTGCCCCTTGTCCTGTTGCTGGGCACCACTGAAAAGAGTTTGGTTACATCCTCTTGACACTCACCCTTGAGATATTTTTAAGCAAAAAATATTTTTCCATCAGTATATGATAAGCGCATTCTAAATTTTGCTATTGTATATATAGTAAAATGTAAAGCTGTGTATTGCTATTGAATATATAAAACCTATGTAAAGTTAAGACTTAGCAGGCAAAGTGGAAGCAAAGGACTGACAATATTAAATATAGTAAGTTTACTAATAGGGCTAATAAGCTGTTCACGTCCACTAAATTAACTTTCCATGAAGAAAAGTTCATGTGAAAGTACACTCTTATTAACCTTGATGCAATAATCAAGTCTGGTCTGAATATTGATCTCTTTAAATTGAACAATAAGGCTATTGAACTTTTATCATAAAGGACTTGGTTTGTGTGCAAAATATGAAACTTATAGTCACTACCAAGATGGGGTTTGTATCTTGCTAGTTATTTTAGGCATTTTCTATATATTCTGTGAAAAATATTAAGGTAGCTTTGAGTGAAGGTAATGGGTCGTAAAGAATTGTACATTTAACCTAAATAACTTAAGTTTCGTACAATGAGCTGTATTGGTTGGACATACTGAACTATATGAAAGAGCATGTCAATTCTGACAGAGGTGGTGATGCACAGCTAGAAAGGAGAATAGCTTGTGTACAAACGTCATTTAATTTTATTGACATTTGGTTTATGTTATGTTCTCCACTGAATTTTACAATTACTTTCCCTTGGTTAAAGAATTTTACCCAAGTTTCACTGGACTGTTGTCATCATTTATTTACTTATTTTTAGTGGATAGGAAGATGTAAACCCCTCTTGTTTTCCTAGCTGAGATCTACATGTCTATGTACTGGCTTTAGATTAACTGGGGAGCCACATGTACTGTGCACTAAGGTTGAGAAGTGACCTACGTTTGATTAGCTGTCTGTAAGTGGTTCATAGAAGACAGGAATAGGGAACCTTCTACCTTTCCCAGGGCCAAGAGGTTTTTCAAATATCTTTGTGTCAGATGTTGAAGTACACACTTAGCATTACTCAATAATGTAATGAAAAATAGCTAAGACTTATTTTTGTCACGGCTTCTGAGACACGGGTTCTCCACTCTGATTTAAAGGTTAGTATGAGTAAAAGTCTGAAATTATTTGACTATAGCCAGTTGTTCTAGAAATGAACCATTCATTTTGATTTTGTCTTTATTTATGGTCTCTTACTCCATGACTGTTTACTATTCATAACAGCTCTTCTTTAGAAGTATTTAGGAAAAGTTATTGATACCAATCAATGTGAACTGCATTATTCCACTGAGATTTTTCAGGAGTATGGTGGTTATTCTAAACCATTCTAGTAACTGCTATAAGCAAGATGGGGGAAAGCTTTCATAAATTTAAGAGTGGATTTTCTTCTAGGAAGAGACAGATTTAGGTAATGTTAGTACATTCTTACCTATCTGTCTGGAAAGACTGGCTCACAGATTCCCAATATAACACCCCAAAATTTATCTGCTGCGATAGGCCTCGAGCCTTTCCTCTTTCTCATGGCCGGACAGTTTATACCCTATGCACATCAGATGAAGTAATAGATGGAGCCTAAGCCTCCATTGCTGTTGGTGTTAAGATAGACTGAGGTTTGCCATTTAAGTTTCTTTAAATTTTAGACTGTATAACCTTCTGTTAACTTTGTTTTTTGCCTTTTTGCTTCCAGTGTCCCCTCTTATTAAACTGGCAATTCTACTTCACCTGTAAAGAGCAGATCTGGGAACATATTCTTCTGTATCTGTTGTGAAGAATTAATGCAAATAAATCATTTAGCTGCTCTGCAGTGTTTGTCTTGTATAAGTGATCCTTTGACTGCTGAATCATCTAGCAAACGTGCTTATTTTCTTTCATTTTTGCTGTTCCACGGAATTGTATTTTTTAAAATTTTTGCTAATGATGTTTAAATTTCATCACAGCTTTCTAGTTATTCATACACGCCTTACCAGTTGTACTTGAAATGCCTCTTTAGCTGCCTTTTTTTGGAATCTCTATAGCCTAAAAAAAATCTCTAGTAAGGTAGAATAATTTGAGACTGTCTATTTAAATAAATTGTGCTGTCCATGCCTGCCTTTCCTTATAAATTATGTGCATTCTTTTTAAGGAATTTATAGTGGTTTTTATTTCTATAGATACCTTTGCATTTCTTACTCCTGATTTGGTCCTTTGGTCTGGTAATGGCTGTTGATGGTGATAAATCACTTTTTGTTTTTAATCTACATGCTATTTAGTACTGTAATTCTTACTTACAGTATGTTGCACTTCACAATGTAGCTGTGGTTATTTAATTCTCCAGTTATAGTAACTTTTCCAGGAAAGTATCATATAGTTAACAATAATCTCACTTTCTGCTCTGAAAATAGTTGTGCTATGAGTTAATTGTTAAAAAGTGTGGAAGCTGCTTTCTCTAGACCTTGCCTTGTGTTCAGTTTTACACAAAGAAATGAAGTCTTCTGTAACTATTTTATTACTATTTATGACTAGATTTGGCTGCTTTTCACCAATATTGACAAAGAGAATGTATCGAATTCAGGAGTAAATAATATTTGTATTTTAACTTTCCTATTGTCTTTCAAACCTTGTTGTTCTTCAGTTTTACTGACATTGTCTTTGAGATGATTGCATGTCAGCATTGTCCTCATTCTGCCATTTTTTCTAACATCATAATATGATTGTCATAACCTTCATTTGAAAGAACTTTGCTGCTGTATTTTTGCACACAGTTTATTATAATTTGCAGATCTGCATAATTTAACCTCCCTTTTTATAATACAACATATTTACACATCTAAAGCAGTAATCATATGAGGAAGTCCAAGTGCTTTACGATTCTTAATGAGATCAATCTGTTACCCTACTGTACAGAAATAGATTTCAGTTCCCCTACCCCATTTTGCAAAAAGGAAACTGAAGGACTAGTACTGACTTGCCCAAAGTCAGGTTGCAAATACGTATTTTAAAACTAAGAATTGGACTTTTTTGCCTGTAGGTTATCTCAGATTTTTTTTTTTTTTTTGGTACTTCTTCACATTGCTATTTAGTTCCCTCTTTTGTGCGTGATTTTTCTGTTTGTGGGATGGTCAATCTTGTGCCAGATTAGGTAGGCCCATACTAAGAGTCTGGGGGAGGGGAGTGACGGTATGGGCTATATAATACAGACAGTTGCCATAGTGCCATAGTAGAATGTCAGAAGACTACTACAGAAAATAAATAGAAATGGGTTTAGTTGATAACGTGTGCATACTGTTACCGTGAAATGTGGTGCCTGTGAATGCTCCTTCAGAAGAGAGGTTCACGGGATTGACGACCGCCATTGTGGATGTGGATACCTAAAATGTTAACGAATCTTCTGTGGCTTTGTGTCGGTGCTTCAGTTCTCTGTGTTCATTCCTTGCAGAGACATGTACAGGACTGATTTTTGAAAGCTCCTGTTGTGGCAATTGAGAAAATAGCTGCTTTATAATGAGCAGCCACAGTTTATCATTGTGCGCAGCTTTTTTTTTTTTAAACGACAGATGTAGATTTCTGCAAACTGTGAGAATCCTTTTGGCCTGGAAATCCTCCCTTTGGAGGAAATATTGGAAGCTTGCATTTTAACTGTATACTGGGATATTTAAAGGGAAAGTCTTGCCTTTACACTTGATAATGAAGATGGTAAACTTTGCTAACACTTTTTTTTAAAAAAAATAAAAATTTTCATGAGTTAA
Organism: Podiceps cristatus; assembly: GCA_000699545.1. Classification (NCBI taxonomy): domain Eukaryota; kingdom Metazoa; phylum Chordata; class Aves; order Podicipediformes; family Podicipedidae; genus Podiceps; species Podiceps cristatus. Next base: position 13,777 of record JMFS01116268.1, read on the forward strand.
CTTGCCCTTATATATTTTTATGAATGCGGAATTTTGCCAATTCTCTCTAAACCCAAGACAGACTATTGCTAGAAGTCATAAAGTAGTTCAAAATGCTAGAAATTTCCAAGTGCTTCCATTGTAGTTCAAATACACTCCAAATTCTCCTACCCTCTGCCAATATCAATAAGCAAAACACTTTGTCTAGCAGGGGGCAAGGTTGGAAGTTGGAGAACAAATGCTTCAGGCAAATAGTCTGTTAGTTAACACTAAAGACAGAGGTTAGCACAGTATCAGGCAGAATCTCAGAGGAAGTATGGCACCCTGGAGTGTAAGACTTTTTAAGGCCTGGTTTTGCATACAGTAACTCTGCATTTAACATAAATGTGACTGAAATTGTAATGTAAGTACAAAATGTGTGATGTTTTATTCATGGGGGAAAAATAATTGTACAAATGATAAGCAGAAGTTAGGTGATTATATCTTTATAAATAAAAGTGGCCTGATTGTTTGTTTGTTTGGGTTTTTTTGAGGTGCTGACCATCCACTCTCTTCATGGCTATACAGAAGCATTAAGAAGCCTGTAAATATCAGGTCATTTTGATGCAGGCACCTAAATATGGTCTCCATTTGCTAAGCAGTTCTTTTTCTGTTGGATCTACCTGGCTTTTTTCACATGTCAGGACTTCGTTTGCAATTTGGAACTCTGCAGTGTAGGGTGTGGTCTTTCCACATGTTTGTGTAGTTTCTGCAGATTGGAACTTCCAAAACAGACGACTTGAAGATTCTGAAGAATCAGACTTGGACACCCTCTCTTAAAAGTCTATGAAAGACATTATTTAATTATTGTAGAGGAAATGATGGTTGAGTGTAGAAGAAGACTCGGGGGAGTAGAGTCCAGCCTTCTCTTGCTCTTCCTTTCTCCCACACTGATTGTCTTATGTGCTCTTCTACTTACTCTTTTAAAGTTTCTGATGTTTTTCTCCTTCTGATTATTTTTTAGTATAAAAGTTAGGGTCTCATTTTTCCTTTTCTGTGTTAAATACTAGGTTTTATTTTTCAACATCGATTTTACATTCTGAGTTCAGATGATTAGTGAAATACAATAATATATTTTATTTTGAAGCAACATTTCTTAGCAAAATAATTTTTGGAGGGATAAAGGTGCATTGCACATACTTCTGGGATCTTGGCCGATTTTTAATATTTTGAAAAATGGAAAGATGATGCATTGGAAAGCTGTATCTCCTTGCCTTTTCCCATAGGCAATGAAAATGATTAATGTTTGTCATGCTTAGCTTGGTGCTTTACTCTTATAAGAAGATCTTGGAGCTGCTAATTTCTTACAGCCAGTCAGTGGCTGAAATGGAAGCTATTGAGATGTGTCATTTTCTGACCTTATGAAGAACTAAAATCTTGTATTTTAAACTAGACAGGAGAGAAGATTTGAGCACTACTGAGGCAACTTTTTCTAACTGCCTACTAATAGGTGTAGTCAAGGGAAGTTAAATGGCTTGCTTTATAACAAAGTTTGAGAGTCTATGGTAATGACAGCCTGAGACATGAGAGTCTGTGGTTGTTCTCAATTACCAGCTCTTTATTTGTGTGCTACTTCTTAGACAAATTTTCAGGGGAAGAAATGGAACACAGTAGGGATGACAGGCCAGCCTAATGCATGGTGATAACTGCAAATAAAAATAAAGTAGTGGTCACTCAAGCTTCATCTTCATAGGAGGTCAGCATAACTGCATCTTTAGCATAATCCTGCCACCCTTTAATTCTTGGATCGTCCTCTACTTCCAGGAAGAGAATTATTTATTGCAACATATTTCCAAGGAAAAATGAGATTTTGAATTTATCCTTTTTCATGTGATCCACTCCCTGTGGAACAAATACATTCTCAGCAAATCCTACAAGAGACTTTGCTTCAAACACAGCAGAAAGCACAGACTGAGCAACTTTTTCTAATTAAAAACCCCTCAAAGGTCACTCTAACTGATGAGATTTACACCATCACATTCAATTCATTAAACTGAAACTGTAACAGAAGTTCAGAAGGGTCTATTAGGTGACTGCCTGTCTGTTGTCTCCTGCTGTATTTGAATCCCTTGCAAGGAAGAGAAAAAGGGCACAGCATTTGTGTTTTATAGGGTAGCACATGTCATAGCTGTGAGCTGGGGTGATCCATTGTCCTAGACTTGCGCAGGATTTATTTTGCTATACCGAGAAAGCCGAGTGAGAATACTTACAGAGAATACAAACTCTGAGGGTTTTTTCCATTGTTTTTTTGTTGTGTTGTTTTGTTTTGTTTTAGCTGCACTCCTATAGTCCAAGGCCACCTCCAAGGCTTCCTACTCCCTGAGTTGAATGGCCGCAGGCAGCTCATTATCATGACTTGTGCTGCTGTCTTCAGCATTTTAAAAAGTCTTTTTCTATTTCTTCAGCAATAAGAGTGTAGTCATCTGCACTGCAACTCTTAACCCTTTTAAAAAGAATTTCTGTAAAAATCGTCCGTCAAGGGCCTCAGCATGGGCTGTACGTGCTCTTGCTGTAAAACAAGCACACCACCTAACTTCATGAGTACCTGGAGAAAACTGTAGTTGCTAGTATGTGCTGGCAGGGTCCCTAGCCAGCGTGGATTCTCACCCTGGTTTATTGCAAAAATACTGAGAAATAGAATAGAATATTTCAGTTAGAAGGGACCTGCAACGATCATCTAGTTCAACACTAGGAAAGTCGCTTTCTCTCCCTTCCTTTCCCCTTCTATATGGTCTCTCCTTTCTGGCACTTCAGCCTGTAGAATCTTTTAGACTCAGCCTGACACAGACTTACCGGAAAGGCTAATGAAGCTTTGAATCCTTGTAAATACTGTAAGAATTTAAATAATTCATGATGGTTTATCCTGAACTGCAGAGTATCATTTCAGTGTGACTGGAGTAGGAGTTTGAGTAAGTTACGTATGTGGAACAAGACCCTGTTGTAAGCAGGCTGTTTTATTGCCGCTCTCCCTTGCTTACTAGTGGGAACACTGCCAAAGCTTAGACATCTTATAAAACCAACCGTAGCCATCAACCATGGCTGCTTTGGCAATATTGATCATTGAATTTAATATCAGTGTGGTCTTTTTGCCTTTTGTATTAAATATGTAAGTACTGGGCTGTAGCTTAGGCCTGTGGAGACATGGATTGACTTTCTCCAAGGTCTGCCTGTTTTCCCTGGAAGGCTCTGCTTTGGCGTGGTTGATTCATGAGTAGAGAGAGTTTTTTCACCACTTCAGAAGCATGATTTTCATGTTTGCCATATCCTGGAGACTGGTGCCATGGCAAGGATGGCTGAACCTTGTATGGAATTCTTCAGCTTTCATCTTTTATTAGCTGAAATATTAAAGCAAATCATCATAGACTTCATGCTGATTTAATATGCAGGGCCGAAGTTTGTAATGGAACTGCTATATATGTAGTTCCACAGAGAAGAGTAGTTTTTTGGAGAGGAGTAAGGTCCTCAGTGTGCTTTAATCTCTATGTGGTTGTTACCTGGAGTCCTTTTACCTTGTTCTGATGTTTGGAAAGCATGGGTGTGCTGACCTTGGTTTTTTGTGTTTGGTTGTGGTTTGGTTTTGTTTTGTTTTATTTTATTTTTTTATTTTTATTTTTGCCACTAGTGGGAGAGAAGTAGGTGGCAGGACATACAGTTGCAGCTCCTTGCTCACTTTCCTACCACTGTCGGCACAACCCAGAGAAGGAGCTGCTGTGACAAGCTAGGGCAACAATACATTGCTGATTGTTCATTAGATGCTTGAAAGGAGCATGTATTTAGTAAGGCAGCAATTAAAGACTGACTGACAATAACATACTTGTTTGTCTTTAATGTTAGAGCTTCTGTCTTGGTGTTTAATGAAGAGTTTACAATGGTATTTAGGTTTTGTGTGTAAAGCTCAGGTGAGGTGTGTTGAGTATTCTGATGAATATGGATAAACTGAGTAAACTGAGAGGAGGATTTTTGAGATAAAAACATCTTGGACACCCTTTGTTTTGAGGTTTTTCTGTACTTTGACACTGACAGGGGAGAGAGGGTAATTTAACCTGTGCCGAGTTCCTTGCTGTTGTGGCCAGACTGTTACTAGCAAGTGAGCTGCTTGGTGTTTCCATTTGCACAGTACACAGCAAGCACTGAGCTGGGATGGACGTTCAGACTCCTACTGTTTTGGTAGAGAGGAAATAATGTTACTCTGTGTTACTTCACACTACTGGAAAATGTAAATATTGGGGAATAAATCCCATTCTTAAAGGTGAATTAACATACTCACTTCCCAATCTCATGATGTTGAGAGGCTTTTGGGTGGAAATGCTTGCTTGAAAGTACAAAGAGTAAAAAGGTTTCATTCCAGATTTGATCACGTAATGTGTTTCTGAGTACCCGGAAGACTTTTATGGCATGTTTAATGTTGCATCAGATCTTCTATACCTAGATCTTCTATACCTACTGCTTATGATTACCTCCCTGTTTGCCTCAAACATCTGTTATTTTAGGGACCGTGGCACTACTGCACCATACAATACCACAGATAAGAGTTGATCCTTGTGTCAGGAGCCTCAATATTTTTCACTTTTTCTGTTTTGTCTGCTTTTAAAAAATGAGAAATAGAGGAAGTCTAACAGACTATTGAGTTTTTTGTCTACTGTGAGAAATATGAAATAATTTAATATCATTATTCTACTCTTATACCAAAAAAACTTCTGTGTTGACTTTAATGGGATTAGTTACTATGCAGACTTAGGAAGACAGGGCACTGGTGATTTGCATCAGTTCCATCCAATTTGCTGATTCATCTGATTCACTGATTCATTCTCCTTCAGAGAAAGAAAGTACAGCAAAAAAGATCTAAATGGTCATGCCTTCTTTCAAACAGTCAATACATGATAAAACTCCCTCAGCCTGTTCATTTGAAACTAAGCACAAGCAGGTTTAGTTCAAGCTTCGCATCTTCAAGAACTTAACAGTCATCCATTCTTCAGGACTCCATAATGTGAACCAATACTGAAAAAGATTAATTTTTACTGAAATTTAAAAGTAAAACCGATAACTATAAGTCGTGAGAGTTTATATTGCCCTCCCTCTCCACCCCTCAACATATTTAACACAGTAAAGAAACTTAGAAAACTACTGAGATAAAACATGATAAAAATTGTCTACTTTGTGAGAAGTTTTTTGTGTGTATATCTTCTAAAACATGCTGTTTACTTTTCTGGTCCTCATATGATGGTAATTATTTTCCATGTATGACATTTTTGGTTCTGTATGTTTGTATATATATCTATCTTTTTTACCCACAGTTCCAGTTCTTGCTTGTCAAAATTTGAAGTAGCTCTGTAGCATCTTGTATTTTTATTGTCTTAATATGATTGCTGTTCTCTGACCTAACGCTATCAAATCTTTCTACAGTTCTGCAGTCATAGAGTTTCTTGAGTTTCACTGTTTATCCTCTGTGGTTTCTTCTTTACCTTTTATGAGAAAGTACAGTTTCACTGGGTTTGTTTACTTCTCCATTACATTTTTTGTTTTTTTAAAAAAAAGTGAATGCAACAATTTGTCCAGTGTCCAGTGGCAAGGGATGTTCAGTAGCCGAATTTAGAAGAGGGATATGCTTTGCTCAGCTGTTTTGTTCTGAATTACACCGTTGCCCTAGAGAGAAATGGCTGTCTTTAGTAATGCATCCAATGCGTATAAGTTCTTGTCTCAGTCATGAAGCTGAGAGAGGAACATATCTGGACTAACTGAATCAAAGATTAAACTTATGGACATTTTAGCATTTTTATTTATTGCAGGTAATTAAAGTGTATAGTGAAGATGATACTAGCAGAGCTTTGGAAGTACCAAGTGATATAACAGCCAGGGATGTATGTCAGCTGTTGATATTGAAGAACCACTACATTGACGACCACAGTTGGACTCTGTTTGAACAACTTACCCACACAGGTTTAGGTAAGACTAATACTGAACAATGGTATGGCAGTGAATAAGGTGTTTGGTTTTCATTGTCACATAGAGGTATAATTGTAATAGAAAGGCTTGGAAGCAAAATGGTGGGAGAATTGTGTGAATTTGTTGGTTTGGGGGGAGGTTTGTTGCTTGTGTTTCTCTCTTTTTTTTTTTTTTTCTTTTAAACATAGCTATAAAGTACATTTTCTCATAGTGCATTTGCCTCACACTGCTTGATCTGCATCTGTAAGAGTGATTTAGAAGACACTGACTCTTCAGGTTCTCCCTGCAAATTACTCCTCGCTCTTACCTTGCTTTTCTTTGGCAGATTTTCCTCTTTTATGGGTATTTCCTGCTTATCTCTAGCAGGACTTGGGTTACTTCCTTTGTAAATAAAATCTTTGTTGTTCCCAACACACCTGATTGAAATTTCTGACATCAGAGACAGAAAGCAGTTACACAGTGCTATTCTATCTGGACAATAGGACTCAGTCTTCAGAAACTACATCAGAGTAGGCTGTCTGTATTGTTGAAGTACAATCAGTTTGTCTGGATTGATTGTGAATGCTGGGACAAGACTACTTAAAAAGCAAAATAAAACTATTCTTCTAAACTTCCAGTTATGGACCAATGAACTGTGTTGAAGTGACTTTATGCTTAGTATTTTCAGTTGCTGGAAACGAAACTCACTGAACTCCTTTCGCATCATCACTGTTCCTCTACTGTAGTAAACCCCTTCTTTTTCTAATACACAATTTAAAAGGTGTAATCTGTGGTTTTAGATTATAACTATAATTTTAACTTTTGGTCTCTGTTCTGTGTGTATAGACATAATTTTGCAGTATAGAAACACATTAAGACAAATTAAATATAGGGAGAAAAGGGGGTGTTTGCAGAGATAGAAAAAATGCAGAACACAGGAAAGACTTCACTCAGCAAAAGATGAGTTTAGAAGCCCACTGCTTGGAAGTAGTATTGAACTGATAGTTTAGTCTTACTTCCTTTTACAGCACGATGTTTCAGTATTGTATTGTGTTTGGTTTTGATAGGGAACTATATCAGAAAAATCTACTAGAAGACAAATGCCATAAAAAATCTGGTTTTAATTTCATGTCACTCAAATTTTCCATATTATTCTTGAACTTTACCACTGTACTAGAGTTACCAAAGGTAGTAGTACTTCTGCAACCTCAAGAGCAGTTCGAACTACTAGTGCAAAGTGTGGCTTGAGAAGGAGGACGTTTTGGGGGCCTTTCTGCATTCTGAAATATATAGAAGACTCCTTAGAGTTTGTAATTCTTGGAGGTGACTGCACTGGTACCTGGTAATGCCAGGTCAATTTTAAAAGAAACATATAACACCAACAAAAACCAAAACACCTCCCCCCCCCTGCCCCCCGCAGTGAATATTTATACATGGATAAAACTATTGTTAAATTAGCTTTCTGTGTATGTATTTAAGGAATCTGGACTTGTGCATTTGTGTAAAATAAGCTTGACTGTGCATCCCCAACTGAATTGACAGCCATATTTTAAAGCTGAACTACAAAAGCCACAACTGTTTTCTGCCCTTTTCTGCTTCTTTATCCTATGAAGGCAGCCACAAATGTTTTTTTTTTTTCTAATTTTTTTTCTTGCTTTATAACATTTCAAAGATATTTATAACCTTTTGCACTGAATGTATCAGTTGTAAGATGCTTCCAGCTCAGAGTAAGGTCAGAGTTAAATCTGGGTCGAGGCTGTAAATGACTGACTGCTACAGAAAAGGAGGTATAAAAATGGCTTTAGAGAACACTACTGTATAAATAGTAGAAGTGTTTTCTGTGTTTTTTTCTTGCTTTATAACATTTCAAAGATATTTATAACCTTTTGCACTGAATGTATCAGTTGTAAGATGCTTCCAGCTCAGAGTAAGGTCAGAGTTAAATCTGGGTCGAGGCTGTAAATGACTGACTGCTACAGAAAAGGAGGTATAAAAATGGCTTTAGAGAACACTACTGTATAAATAGTAGAAGTGTTTTCTGTGTTTTATAGCGTGGCTGGTATTTAAGTAGTGCAGTAACTATTGAAGAAGACACTTTTGACAAACCCTGCCAGAACAACAGTGGCATTGTTTCTCCAGGTTTAGTTATTTGCATGATACACTTTTTGTCAAATAGTGTGTTTAATTCAATCTGAATAATTTCTTGGAAGATTTCAATATCAAATCATTAGTGAAGTTGCTTTTCCTAAGATTTTGAAATTTTCAAAATTGCTGGTCTGCAGGTCTGAAGACATTTATTCACTATACAATGTTCTGATTGTTCCATTTGCTTTGGGCATAATTTTAGAAAAAGGTGAATTGTTAATTTTTAAAATCAAATGATTTCCTAGATGTTGAGGATGGCAAGTCATCATTACTAGACAAGGAAAGGAACAACTTGAGGTATCTTCTTCTTTTTTT
>KL284128.1:0-17112 GCA_000699545.1 Podiceps cristatus
ACCCAGACCTTTCTATGATTCTATGACTCTCAGAAGTTGATGGCATGAGTAAGAACTATCCCCACCTCTGTTTGGAGAAGGCAGAGTACATCAAAGCAGTAAAGTAGAAGATAAACTCAGGAGTGGACAATTACCAGACTCCTAGCAGAAAGGGTGTTAGAGCATTGGTAGGTGTTCAACACAGAAGAAAGCAAACCTGGCTGGTTTTCCACCTAGCTTTCCTTTGAGACATTGCCTATCCCCCAAGTTTACAGTATCCCTTTCCCAGATCTTATGCTCCAGTTTCTAAAACACTGAAACTGTGGTGGCCAGTTGCCTTGATGTGCGAAGTGAATGCAGACACTGTTTTTTCCCCTATACCTTCTTCCCCACACTGACTACATTGTTAAGCAATCAAGAGATGCAGCATTAACTAATCCTTAAAGAAGGTAATTCAGATGGTTATAAGCCCATTAACATGACCACAAATGCATGAAAAGCCTACAACACATTTTGAAGGAAAAAGAATATATAAGGACATGAAGGTAAATGGAGAACATGAGAAACTGAAACATAAGTTCGACCAAGCAGATTCTGTCACATCAATCCTAAATTCTCTGACATCTGATTTTTTTGAAATGCAAATAGGAAATGCAATAAATCTTACCTACATTAACTTCAGCAAAACATTAAATATCATGCTCCATCAGCAATTGTTAACTAAGCTGTTGTTGATAAGTAACTGACTAAATTAGAGAGCACAGCTGACAGGAACAATTGAAGGTAAGGAAGAATTATAAGTGGATTTCTTCAAGTTTAAACAGGTTTTTGAATATTTTGAATTATGAGTCAGCACAAAAAAATGGGAGTGGGCTGATAAATTTAAGAGGTGCCATCAGCTTAGAGAAGGTCTGGGATACTGCACAGAAAGAAATAGATGACTCAGAAGAATGGAACAGCAGAAATAGGATGAAATTTTATAGTACAAAGTCTTACACGAGGGACTTAACGCATTCTCACTTCATAGCAAAAGTCTCTGCTAACAACTTGGATTTACTTGGGAGGAACAGTCCTGGATGCACTTCTTGGATTGAGAAGGATTATCAGCTGCCAGTATTATGCAGCTGTCAAAAAGGCAAACACGATCGTAGGCTCCATCAGTCAAGGAATTTCCAGTAAATACATTAATTCCACCATCTGAGATATTCGAATGTCCCCATCCAAAACCCTGTAGACAGTTCTGATTGCCCATATTCAAAAAAGATCAACAATCGAAAAACTGAGGATGGAGAGCTTATTGTAAAAAGAAGAACAAAAGAGGAAGGCTTCACTTATTAATCAGAATTAGGACTGAATAGATACAACCATTGTCTGTAATTATCTGCATTATCAGTGCAGATAAAATAAAAGCAGAACAACTACTTATCCCAATTTTGGCTCAATGACAAGTAGGTACAAACCAAACACAAATAAATTCAGACCAAAAATAAGAAGGACCCCAATCAGACCAGTGGTACTGGAAGCAGATGTCCAAATTGGAGAAGTGAGGCCTAATGACTTTTACAAAGGAGCTCAATACATTTTCAAGGGAATATATATGTATCTGTAAACTATCTATATAAGTATATATATATTTTATATACATATACACACACACACTTAGTGATAGCTGCAGCAGAGGAATACAGTAATCAGTGACCTAGAATACATTTACAGAACATTATTAAGTTCCCTAAACATTTATCTGAAAATTGGGTGTGATATTTCCCTCTGCTTGTCACTTGTTTCTTAAGAAGGCTAACAACTTATTTGCATACTATTTTGCATCATTTTCTGAAGACCCTGTATTTCACTCTAGGCATCCATTTTCAGGTTTTCTAACAACTAAGGCAGTTTTTACTTTATGTGTCTACTGTTCAAGTAGATGGGGGAATAAAACTTTAAAAACAGTATTTCAGGGCTTAATTAATCATATATGACTTATTAACTTCTTAGAATGGGAATATTATACATATAAAAGCATAAATAATACATGCATTTATACACACACTATAGATATCTATTTGAAGTGAGAAGGGAAAATAAAAATAGACATATATATACTAAGTAGACAAATAATGAACTGGAGAGGAAGACGGAGGGAAAAATTTTGAACATCCACTTTCTATTCCAGACCATGTGAGCTGTGTGCAAACACCCAAACATTAAACAAAAGCCAAATACACTTTCAGATTCTGAGGATTTGCAACACATATATGTATATGTATGTATGTGTGCACACATCATGCATCGATTATTTACTAATAGTGCTTCTCTGGAGTATATATTTCTCAACCTAAAATGTGAGTCCATTAAATAGCAATAAAAAAAAAAAAAAAAAAAAAAAAAAAAAAAAAAAGTAGTAATACCGGTAACTCCAAATTCCGGACAGAGCTGAGAGTATTACTGGCTGTGCCGCAATGCCGCAGATAGTGACCACAAAGCATGAAAAGTACAAACAAGCCTGTTTCCAGTTGCTACAGCAATCCCATTACAGCAAAACCACACCAAAGATATGTGGGTATGAACAACGATGCTCAGGAAAAAGTGGAACATACTGCTCTTTAAACATTGAGGCAACTTTCATATCAAAGATGTTACGGATACTACATATATGAATCTCTATTTTCAATATAAAAATTAATGCATTTTAAACTAAAAAGCCATGATATAGTGCATTTTTATTCTATAATTGCATTTCAAACAGATGATTGGTCTAGTAAAACAATAGTAACAGTTTTGTCATTGTTACTTAAATACTAATCTATCAATAAAGTAAAAATAAAGACAACAAGATATACAACAAAGAACGAACTGGAAAAAAATAAAGGTCTTTTTAGGCAATGATCAAAACTGAGTTCTTCCACCCATCATTATTTCTTGAAAACACAAAAAAAGAAAAGTACAAGAGCCTAGGCAGAAAATATAAAATTTTAAATGCAACTTGAGTGCTCCAGATATCAAGAAATAATTTCAGTCAATTGTTCTACTGAAGATTTGCCAAAGAAATCCGAAATCTCTATTCAGAAGTGTAATTGTGACAGCAAACCAGCTATTCTGATTTTACGTATTAGTTACTTGAAACTGCTGGTATATTCTCAGTATATATATACATATGTCTCAATTCTCATATGTATGTGTTCTCTCATGCATACATGATCTCTCATACACTATCACTTAGCAACAACAACAAAAAATAAATTTAATGGTGGGAAAAACCTTTAAAATCGTTGTCAACTGAATCTCTCATTTTCTCTTTAACTCCTTGAGTGGTCCATTTAAGAATCCATTTTAGCTGCTCTTCCAGATAAGCTTATCCATAAGAATCATACATATCCCCATAGGTAGAAAACAAATATAATTTATCACATGTTGTGCTATACAGACATTTCTGCACAGTTGCTGCACCACACTAGAATGTCTGAAGGGGAAGACACCCCAGGTAGTTGGCTGCAGACACATCTCAACAACATGGCATGTAGTTACAATTTGACACATATAGTCTTTATAAATCCAATGTCTATGAAGTCAAACAAATCTCCTTCTTATTTATAGTAACAGGCAAGAGCAGATCTCTGCCGTCTTGTTACACAGATGGTTGTAACATTTTTATAGTTAACTTACAACCACTGATGCCTGAGGAATAGACACACATCTGCCCCAAACTGCCAGTCCTGTAGGCTCTTCTTTTTAACTTTAGCTACCAAAAATACAGTCAAAATACATGCAACACTGTCACCCCCAAAAAGCTACCACAACAAAAAGCCCCATACAAATATATTATTATTGTTAATGCTACACAGTTTGGACAGTGATCACACACACACACACGTTACAGCAAAAATAACAGCAGTACCGTCTCTAATCACCAAAACGGAACTTTTAGAGAAAATTCATAGCCCTAGATCTCATGTACTGAGCTTAGTTCGGAAAAATGTTTGGAAAAAACTCATTAGAAGCTTCTAAATTTGTTTTATTAAAAAACATTTCAAAAGAGCCTCATACTTCATACAAACTACTGTCCATATGCTCTTTTTTTGCAGCTTGACAAAAAGTAAAGGCATGGATGGCTCATCTTGAAAAAAGGAAAGCAATTGCCTAGGATTTTCTTCTCCTACTTGAAGGCACTACTCCATATTTGCTGTATTTCCACACATCATCTGGGTCTTTAACATACACAGAAAAGAGCTAGTTATATTAAATTAAATGCTTCCCATTTTAGACACTAGCTGTCCACAGAAGAAATTCTCTAAATAGATGACTTAGAATCAAATGCGTGCTTTACAAGAAGAATAGATGCAGGAAAGAAAAGCTGTAAACGAACTTTGTACCTGTAAGAGTTGTTAACAAAGTTCAGTGAAAGCTTAAATAGCCTGATGAAATCCTGACCTATGGCAGCTTAGGGAAATATTACTTGCTCATAAATATTTTCCATCAATAATAGGTCTAGGCAGATTTTCATCTTTTTCTTCTTTCTCCCCATATTGGAAGAGAACAGAACTTGCGAGAAAGTGTATTTGCATTTACAGAACTGGTACCTACAGAGGGGAAAATGCATGCCTTCAAATTCAGTCTGAAAACAGATAAAGGAGAGAATGAATCTATATTATACGTACAGTTACCCAGTTAATTTGATTTTAGATTTTCCTTCCTCTGGAATCTATTTATTTTTTGTGGAGTGGAGCACAGAAGGAAAAGGGGTAGTTTAACCTTTTAATTTTGCTACATATTATTTTTAGTCTTGTCTAGTTTTCTGTCTTTATATCTGCCTTAGAAATTCTGTACTTTCTGCTACCTGCTAATTTCTTTTTGGAAAACATACTACAGAATGGGAATTTGAAGGATTTAATAAAATTTCCTTTCAGGTTGAAAATTTACCAATGTGCTCTTTGCCACGTAACAGACAAGATTCAGATCCATAAAGTCACCCATGCTGACTAGCTCACTTCCAGTGGCACATAAGAGACCCTATGTCACATTAATTAATACTGTTGAGATAATCTACTTTGCTAAGCAAATCACTCTCTAAAATGAAAAATACATAACTGAAAAACATCAAAACAGGAACAAATTAATGTAGAAAAAACAATCACACACGTATCTAAAGCAAAGATCCACAGGGTTGCCAGATAAATATTAAATGAACATCTCTTCATAACATTCACTGCAGTCTTAATGTGCCACCCTAGTTCTGCAAACTGTACATCTTTCAATTCAACTTTGTCCCAATAGCATGTGCCAACTGTATCATTTAAGATGGACATCTACTTCTTTTAATGCCATATTTCACTGAGCAAAAAACACACTGAATGGGATGGATATTTGCATTACATTGAAAAGGCTGATTCAAAATCATCTTTAATGATTGCAATTTAAAGTAATCCCCTTCTTTAAAAACTGCTTATATAATTTTTGACATTCATTTGCAGCACATATTTAGACAGAAAGATAGGAATAGCAGAGAAAGAGTTACTTGTTCACTTTCAGGAACGCAATTATCACGATTGCCAAAACATTGTTGCTCCAAAAGAAATACCGACTGATCAATTAGATCTTGCTACTTCAACAAAATAGTTATATTAGGTCTTGTTATGTTTTCCTAGGACAACGCAAGAAGTGACAGAGATCTCTTCTTAAACAAATACCACAATTTCTTATTATTCAAAGGCAAATGTTAGGTCCCAAGTTAAGCCCAAACCATTTTGATACAAGAAACTTTCTAAGGAGAGCCAGAATAACAACAGCTAGAAGGTTAGGTAGGAACCCAGTTTACAGGATTGCATTGCAAATAGACCAGTGCTATTTGTAGCTGCATACAAATGGGAAACATGTTGTGTGAAGAAGTAATCATCCCTAACATTAGTTTGCTGTGCTTATTGGTACTGAGTGATGGATGAAAATCTGAGGCAAAACACATTATTATTATTATTATTTGTTCTTCTGCCTTTACTAAATAGCATAGTCACATCTCTAGTTTCAAAATGAGAAGGGAAAAATCACTATTTCTATTTGGTAGAAGTCCTTCAACAAAAATATAAGGAACTGGGAGATTTATTTGTTGTAGTAGTTATACTTTCTGCTTTTCTCCACCTAGATCTGAACGGTTCATAGCGAGTTTATAGCATTTGGGAACTGATACTGAATACTATTACAGTTTTTATGTGGAAAGTAAAATTAGGTTACACTGATTTTTTAAAGCAGTATATTGTATCAGCCTTGCCACTTATTACCAGGGTTTTAAATGAATGTAGTGCAAGATCATCATCAAAAATATGTTTAAAGAGTCCCCTCTTAAAGCGCTGGTAAGTATACCGTTCATGATTCAAATACTTGATAATCTCTGCCATATTTACATATTCTAAAATATTAAATAAGACAAATGCTATCACTGTCCTGTTTTCTCTCATCAGCAAAACAGCAGCAGAAGGTAAGGCACTGCCTGCAGCACGACCACTCTGCTTTCAAACCACTTTTCTTTTGTGGATTAATGCTTTCAATCTTTTCTGGTGTATAATCATTGCTGTTGCAGCAGAGAATGTGCAACATTTTCCAGCAGACCTATTTGGTTCTAACAGAGGAAAGGTTGTCCTAAAAACTTACAAAGCAGTCTTAAATTCAACAAGATACTAACAATTCTACAGAACAGCTCCCCCCCCCCCTCCCCCGCCTCTTTCTCCCCTGAAAGTAACCCTGAGTCCGCAGGGCATGTCCCCCATATGCTAAGAATCCATCACAAGTAAAGAAGTAAAAAGGGAGGCAAGATAAACAGAAAGATTATGTGGTCACATAGATTAGGGACACAGTTGTAGCATTTTGAATTTCTTTGTTCTCTGAGCTATACAAGATGATGACAATCCTGGGTTACAGAAGAACAGGATAAGGTACAGACAGAAATCTGAAAAGGAAAAGGAAAAAGAAGGGGGTCTGGACAACTGAAAAGAAAGCAGGGAGAGCTTGCAAGAAACAAGTTGATATGGACAGACAGAAAGAAGAGATGGCAGGAACAAACAAACAAAACAAACATCAGTAGTTGAACACAAAAACCAAATCAAGCATACAATACTGGCTGCTTCAATACGTGCAAGCTCTGTTCCTATCAGGTAGGCAGTGGTCAGAAAAAGCAAACGGAATTTTTCTTAGCCAGGCCTATCTAGTCTAAATGAAGTTAAACTGCATTTTGCCTTTCATTACTGACAAGACATAGCCCGGCTGATTGGGTTTGCAGAGTTGCCTCTCAGCCATCTCCCTACTTTATCCTTTACCTCCCCAACTATGCCTAAGCTCTTTCCAGTGCCTCTTACACTGAATAGGGAGTGGAAAACAAACCAAGAGAGCATAGATGAACTTTCTGGTCCCAAAAAGAAAAGTCTCCGCACTGATCTTTAAGGGCATATAAATCCAAATCACAGCACAAGGCATTATCAGTCTGGACACTCTGGCCAGAGCAGTCAATTGGTATTGGTGGAGATATTTCATACTAGTCTTGCTGTAGCTGCTCCCAGCTCTTCCTGAGGAAGTTCCTGCTTCTCTGAAAAGGCTAGTAGTGCCTGGAAGCTGGTAATAGTTCTCTGGTTACTATGATCTTCAGTAAGATTTGTCTGTTTATGTAAGTTAAATATTACTGAGAAACGTAAGATAGTACACCCCCAATATACACCTGGCATTACGGAATCCACATCTGTACTCTACATTCATATTACTGAATAACCTCCTCTCCCCTTCTCCCTGCCCCCCCCCCCTTTTTTTTTTTTAATATGGTAAGACAATTCATCCAAGTTAGAGTAGAGAACAGCCGAAGCAGCCCACACACATATGTACTAGGCTTAAATTCTTTGGAAGACTATGTTGTTCAAGCTTTCCTTTTATTTATCCAAAATGGCACAAGCAAAAGATGTTCTAAAAAAACTTGACAGAATGCTTAGGGAGGGGGAAGGGGTGGTCTTTTTCATAAGGAAAGAATATTACTTTCAAACAACCTAGTGTCATTTTTGTGTTTCCACAACACAACAGGTACAGTAGCACATACCACATACTGACAGATTAACAGGACCTCCTACCTCGACTTCATCCTCTCATGCATTCTCCCATGCTGGACACATTGTTGGTCCAATTCATCATTCCGTTTCTGCATCTTCTCCAATCTGCCATGAAGATACTCTTTTTCCTGACTAAGCTGGTTGACTTCAGATCTACAGAAGTAAAACACAGTGATGATGGATGTTGTCAGATTTCATCCTGCAGCGTGCCATCAATATGTGGCTTCAGCATTTATAAAATTTCATACATGGATATGAAATGCATAAACAGACTATTACTAGAATTTACAGAAACAAAATACTGTTTTAAACAATCTTAGGACAAAAGAACATGATGCTGAAGGATATCTGGTAAATATGCCAATGGCAATCACTCAGTCATAGGTTGGCTATGCTAATTTCAGCCTAATTTAAACAGGCATGTCATTTGGCATTATGCATTGATGTTAAATAAGATCAATAAATGTAAATTCATACTTGTTAAGAAAGAAATTGGCCAGCATTTTGAAAACACATTTCAATTTCTCTATTAGTAAAAGCTAACATTTAATTTAAAAAAATGAGTGCTAAAACTTGTTCAACCTTTATTGCACTGCACAGGTTGAACTCTCAATAATAATCCTGTTTTAGAAACTTTATTAACCTAATATGCCCAAAATACCATTACAGAGATTAAAAAAACCAAACCCAAACAATACATTAAGCGGAAAATTAATAAAACCTTTGGAAACAAGGGACAAATCATATAGGCATACCCTAATCTACATGAAACACAACACAGCCTTTAAGAAAATTAGTCACTTCTAGCAATTCTTATTCTTCACGGGTGAGCAGAGACACACAGATCCATGAATGACCTGGGACTGTTACTTGCTACATCTCTAACCATCAGCCCATGGAGAAACAGGCATGAGCTGTTTCTTAATATCAGGAAAAGATCTCAGATTAAATTTTGATAAAATATACACTATGCACTTGTACAGTTTAACTCTTTGGAAAAGGTTAATGAGAACATGTCAGAATCTGCTATACCATCAGAAAGTAAGAATCAAAAGCAAGCAAATTTGTTTTATGGCATCTGCCACTCCAGATCTTGAGGTTAAAAAGCTTCAGAGATATCTTTAAATCATAAACTTAAATATGCTGCAGTTACAGCAGAAAGATACTTTACCTTCCTGGCTGTTACAGAATGCAACAACTGACATTCTGAAAAATACAACAAAGTGCAGGAGGGAAGGAATACTCCTCCCTCAAAAACATGTTGTTACACTGACAAGTCAAATCTGGAAATAACAACATAATCTTTTCATGTTTAAATAGAGAACAATACATGATATCATCTGTGACTCTAAAAGAACTTAGCAAGGGAAACTTTGGAAGAAGCCTGTATGTAATTGAATTCAGATTGGGAGTTACAGCTCTATTAAGGAACCTCACTGACAAATACATCAGAATTGTGCTGATGTATTTGTATATCAAACTTAAATGCACAAGAGTTTCCCGGTTGGGTATGTAGCAGAGGCCAGGATGTTATAGGAAAGTAAATGAAGTTGAATTTTTACACTGACCAGAAATACTAGTAACTTAAATGTCAGCATTAACAAAGCATTGTCAGTTGGACCAATTGTTATCATACAGTATGAATGCAGTCTGTACTTGGTACTGATAGCGTAAGAAAGACAATCAGTGCATAAAAGCAAAGGTCCAGTGCAGAGCAGCTCGACAGAGACCTGATGTAACAAAGCCCAATCAAGTGGCAGCAGGGACTAAACTCAAGATTTGTGTTCCTTTTTTAACAGCAAAATGCAACAACAGCACTTGCCATGTGGGAATACTGTAAATTATCATGTTTGTAGGGTTTCCCAACTGGAGGATCCTGCTTCTTTTTCTGTGTTTATACATTGCTGTCTCATTCACGGAAACAGCAGAAGCAACTTTCAAGGTGATAAAATCTCAAAGTTTTAAAGGGACTTATTCATCTCCAGCACATCTGATGGTGCCTGAAGTCTTTCTGGAAAGATCAAGGGATTCAAATCAACCAAACCCAAAATGCTACTGAAAAATACAATTAATGAAACAAAAGAAAGTAATTAATTTATTGAAAACATGAGTGGCATGATCTCTAATCTCTAAAATACAGCTTTAAATGTCTGATACTTTGAACCACATTACTTGCGTTCTCTTCTCCTAAAACATCTCTTTTGTAATAACAGTTGAACTTGGCAAAAAAATTAAAAATCATTCCAGTTAATATATTATTTACACAACATCCCTTCAAGTAAATATCTAGGAATCTGACCACTCAGATTCAAGTATTTCATTACACTGAAATTTTGGAGGATAGCACACACAAAGGGCAGAACGCCTATTAAGGTCAGTGTTAAAAGGTTCATGTGTGTCAGCATTTAAAGACAGAACACCAGTCCCAATGCAAGACTGCATACCAAGAGTCTTCATTATCACATGACAAATTCCCTCTGCATCTTTAAATATACCACTCATCCACCTCAGTTTCCAAAGATGAAGATAGAACAATTTATTCTATGTGTTATTTAAATAATTTCAAAATTGTTAGGTTAAAAAAACCCAACAAACTAATCATAATTGTAATAAGCCTGGACAACTGTACTGAACATGACAGAACATTTATGCTAGAAGTAGCAATTCCACCCAGACAGGGTCAGGACCGGGTCTGCGTAAATGCTTCTGAATCACTCTGCTCCCAAGCTGTCACAGCAGGGATGGGAGAGAGAGGGGGGCAGGTGCCAAAGGACACAGTCCCGAACTTCAGAGATAGCCCACATGTAACTTCAGGGACAAAGGCAAAATAGAAAAATCTACGCACCAAGCACTATGTCTGATGGACCCAGAACAACTAAAGGACACACACAGACACGCTGATGTTGCTCCACAAGAGCTACTCTGGTTGCAACAGACCAAATAGTAAGCCATGGTGGACATAAAAGAAACCAAAGCGTGCAGACATTGGGAGTGCTGCCATCTGAGCTGAACTCTGCATGGAGTTGCACTTCTGCAAACTCCGGCTAGTCCCAGAGGTCATACAGTCGTGTTAAAGTATCTGTGTGCGCTTCCAAGATCCGATAGACTCCAATGACCTTTACAAAATCAGTATCATTTCAAAACTGCACGGGGAAAAGCTACAACATCACATGAAAATGAAAATTTTTAAACGCATGCTTGTAAGTAGACGGGTAATAGATTTTGCCAAATTTCATTTACTTATCTCTGTATTAAAAATAATTGATGATGACTGGGGGGAGGACAGGGATGACAACAACAAAAAACCCCTCTATACTCCTGCATCCATTCAACTACCAAAAAAGCCTCAACCTCTAGTAAAAGAAAAAAGTTTTTATCTACCATCCTTGCTTGAAGAGTCTTAGGAGAAAAAAAAAAATACCCTAACAGATTCTTCCAAAACATTCAAATAGTGGAGGGAAAGGACTGGCAAATGTTAAATAGCCACAATTCAAAGTCAGCCTTAGGATATTTTTAGGATGAGCTGATTTTTGAACACTAAGGTGGCAATGCTGCCTTTACTCCTCTGAGCTATCTTTGCATTGCAGTGCTTTTTAAGCACTGCCTTTTCCTACTCTTAAAACCAATTGTTCACTTGTACAGCCATTAAATACATGCTCTAAAATCTTTTCTGCTGACACAGTACTGTTGCATATAATTTTAATGACTGTTCCTTCAGACAGACTGTTCACATCTTCGTATGGCTACCTTCAACAAACATTTTACTCTGGGTATTGAGCACAATGACTGCAGTCAACCAAACATGCAAAAAAATAGTTCATCCGGGTGTGTGTTCTTTACTTCAATTAAACTCACACAGTTGGATGCCTACCGTTGCCAAACCAGTAATATAATTTATACATTATAGTCCAAACAGTAAAACTACACTAAAAGTCATTTAACAATATTTATAACACCATAAAATACAGTGTTAAAATATATGAACTGCAATATGTACCAAAATTATAAAATTTGTTTCTCATCATCAGTGATTAAAACCAGGATCATTGCTCTAGCTTCAATACTCACAACCCTGGTGACAGATTAGAATTCAAATCTTAATGATCAATTTACAATTAACAAGATAGAAGTGAAACAAATTAAACCAACCATTATATATAACGAGACCCAATGGACTCCCATTGTTCCCCTTAATTACAAAACGCAAATCACAAATACACAGTGGGTAGTGTTAAGCATTAATCTACAACCTAGAAACTCAGACAGTGACAATCAGAAAAAAAAAAAAAACACAAAAAAACCAAACCCAACAAAATAACAGAGAAGAAATCAACAAAGGACTATATTTTTAAACATGCCTATGCATACAAAAACCTTCATAGATATTATCTTATTTCTGCACAGCTTGAGGGGTTTATAATTTGCCTGACATTGTCTTTCTGAAGCTTTTCTAATCCATGCAGGGGCTAGCTCACAAAAATGGTTTCAGCTTACATACAAAGATGAAACCTTCCATTTAGATTTCTCAGAAAACCTGTATGAAATATAAAAGTATACATGCAATTCAGAGGCATCCCACTTAAACTGTGCAAATATATACTTGTCGCAGATAAATCTGAAATGCCTCATTACATATGGGCTCTTTACTTCCTATCAAAACCCCCAAGTTTTATATAAAATTACTCTTGCATCTGTTATTAAAAAAGCTTGAGTGTTTTACCAATTAAATAATGGCACTCCTAATATACAGTTATTTCTTAACTCCATGGAAACTAAGGCAGAAAGATTCTAGAACTATAGCAAGAAAATAAACTGAATTTTGGACCGGGATGTGTATAAGCCACTACATCAAAAACATGGAAAAAATCTTTTCCATGCAAATAGGGCACACTGCTGTTTCATGATCTGCTTTTATTAACGTAAATGAGAAATAAGTTATAAAACCTTCCAAAACTGATTACTTTTTGTCAGAAGACAAAGCCACAGCATTCTGTCCCAGAATTGTGGTTTACACTATGTTCAGTGACAATGAGCATGAAGACTGCATTTTGGAGAGATGCTACTGGAAGATATAGACTGATCATGCATTTCAAACTTTGCCAAAGTCATTTTCTGCATCTGATCTCCCGATCACATCCCTTTTTGAAGCCATCTATTAGCTTACCATTTTCTACCACCTCCAGTTCCACCTTTCTGTTCTCATTTTCACATGCTTGCTTTGTCCCTCCCTACCTATTTCTCCGTTCATGTTACTGACTGCAGCAGCAACCATGCCAATGAAGGCAAGCTGAAGCTATTTTAGGGCCACTTCTCAGAACTGCCTTCATAAATTCTTCCATACTGTTTCTTGTGCAAAATATACTACTTCCTGGAGATCTAAGAGGGCTCATTTTCCCTTCTTCAGGTTCTCGACATAGTCAGCTAATGCTGCTAGGTGGAGAAACACTTGGCAATCTCTAGTATTTATTTTCAGAGAATAATGTGTTTTCACAGTATGTTTTCTGTCTTTCCTTCATCCTTTTACAGTTACTAGTCTGTGACTGTGAGCTCTAGCAACAAAGTCTGTGTGCATTTTTATTGCTGGAATAATAATATGATTTGAATCTATTTAGATTTTGTATTACTTCAGCAGAAGAGCTCTGCTTTTTCCAAAGGAAAATTTCTGTCTGCTTCTCTCTCAAGTACCCATCACAATATTTGCAAGGGAAGATTGCTTACATTTCCTCAAGTTTCTCATTTCTCCCCCAAACACTCTGGATAAGATTCATCTCCCAACTTCAGCCACTTAACAGCTAGTCAACACTTTATATTCAGTGGAAAGCAGGATGGGCAGTGGATCTTGAAAACCAATTTTATCTTTGCTGAGTGCTTTTCTTACTTTGGGAGATGAATCTTATCCTTAATTACCAAATTCACTTTGCATGAAATTTACAGAAGTTGCAGAATGCCTACTCACCACTTAAGTCCCGTTTACTACTCTAAATACGAACCCTGCAGAAAGCTTCAACAGAAACTATTTTCACACTCAAAAATGTAAAATCAAAGGATTTACTGGTATAGAACTACAAAATTATTATTTAAAAAAGAAGTCTTGTGCTATAGAACTTTTAAATAGATACCTCCAATCTTTTGTATTTATTAAACCAGTTATTGCTTCCAGTTTTCACTCTATTCCTGAATTTTTAATGGCTTTGTATTTAGAACCTGCTATTGATTTTAACAAGAGCACCACATAACAAGTGGCGGCAAAATCAGAGCTTCAGTAACAAGTACTTTTGACAATAATTATTTCGGAGATAATTATTCAGTGTGTAGTATTGTGAATGGAGCTTTAATTAAATAATTAAACCAACAGACTAGAGTTTTGAGAACTTTAAATATTTGGTATTTTTTACATAATTTCAGATAAACTCAAATTGTAGCTCTGTTAACAATTTTCCACTCTTCATATTAAGACTACGAACAGCAGGAAGAAAATAGTATGCAATTTTTACATTAGAATTGTTTAAGAAATTTGAAGTAATAGCCATAAACATAATCTGAAAAGTGGAAAATTAGAATTACCCTGGATAAAAACCCATCCATGTATCTTAAGTGGAATATATTATACTGAAATAATGTGTAATACCTGGGGCAAGATGAATAATAATATTAAAATACAAATAATAAAAAGAGAAAAAAAGGAAGCATATCTTAATAATAAAAGGGACACGGTAAGAAAATGATACTAACCTGTATTTTTCTGCCATTTGTTCCAGCTTTCTTGCCAACATACAACATTCTTCCTTTAATTTTGCTATGAATGTGTTCTGGGATGTCAGCAATGAATCCAGTTCATTTACTAGAAATTATAAAATGATAAAACTAGACATTTATTTTACAATCGTATAAGTTTATAGATAAATATCGATCCTTGTAGTTTTGGTTTGTTTTTTAAGCTTCAGCTACTCGGACATGGAACTATGACATCATCATTGATAAAACTAGACATTTATTTTACAATCGTATAAGTTTATAGATAAATATCGATCCTTGTAGTTTTGGTATGTTTTTTAAACTTCAGCTACTCGGACATGGAATTATGACATCATCATTCACCAAATAAAGGCTCTATGTCAGAATAAGCTAACCTAGAAAGTGTTAAAGCGATGTTGCCACTGAATCAGGTCTTGTATGAGAAGCAGCACCATAAAGACTAGATATCTAATCTGGTGGTTTTCCTTTTTATCTGGAAGTTCACTGACATGTTCTGGGAGGAATAAAACTGGCAAGCCATGCCTTAGCAGCCCTTTGCCTCCTCAACTGGTGCAGAGGATACACTGGCAATCCAAACGCTCACACTGTAGACTCATTTCATTCTCCCCTTAAAATAGCAGTTCTTTTATTTACTAGGTCCCGCGCTTACTATAATATACTTTTTTCTCTTTAATAATAAGATATAGACTTAGTGTCCAGTGACAGTTCCATTGAAACCATTTTATAAATTAATTTTCAGTTACTGTCAGTTTGGGCTGCGCCAAACCTTGTGTCCTAGAAATCAAGGATCTTTGCTCTTTCAAAAGGAAGATACTGCAAAATTATGTTTCTTGATTTCTGCTTTTAAAATCAGAGAAAGAGACACCACGATTACCCAAATTCCTTTTATGTGTGTAGGGTCACAATACACAAGGGTTTCTTTGTGTACATAATAAATGACATAATAAATAAATAATTTTCAACTCCTTCTAATCCTACCAGAGATCTATAAAAACATACTCAGTCTTAATGTTGCTTTATTTTTGTATACTAGGACAATTTATGCACCAGGAGTGTAAAATGCACATCTCTTGTGCAAAATTACACTTGGTCATGTGCAGATGTGCTGGCTACAGTAGGGAAAAATGATTCTGAAAGCTTCTGTTCTTTTCCTACTGTGTAGACAGCAGCCATAACATAGCTGTTCGCATTCCCTAAACACATGGAAAGGTCCTCTAGTACTGTGATAACACTGCAAAAAAGGCAGAAAATGAGATAGCGGATGTAAATGTGCCTGCTACCTCAGGTATTATCTGACACTGCTTAGGATTAATACAGGCTACATAATTTTTCTAAAGGTACTGCAGGACTGGTGTCTAAAAATGGTATTTTATTAAACATATGAATATACCATGTTCCATAAGAGCTGAAGCTCCTCCTCCTTTCCATGCTCAGGGGTTAGACTTCCTCTCTACAATTTTTTTTTCCCATACTTTTTTTTTTTTTTTTAAATATGCATCTTTATGAATGCTGTTAGCATATTACTTCACAATAACAAAAGGCTTTTTTTTGTTTGTTTGGAAACCCCATTTTACTTCCAGATTAAAGGTTAGAAGTTATTGATCGGCTAAGTCAATGCAATGAAGTCTCCTATTAAGAGAACGTGAAGTATGCAAGGGATTAAACATCTTTCTTCTAGATTGAGGGTGTGTGGGGGGGCACATGCTAATGCTAAAAATGTTTGAGGCTGCAAAGATTAAATAAAGGAACATATCAATTTGGAGCCAGTGAATTACATCCAGCTGCGACAGTGAATTAAGAACCGATTAATGGCTAAAGCTTTTCTCCAGTTTGGATGCCGAAGCAAACTCATTAAGCTTTTAGAGTAGCTATAATGTGTGTACTGTGGGAACTGTTCAATGCTATTCAGGAGACTTTAACTGTAAGCTCAGAGCATTTCCCGCAGAGCTTCTGATGCTATTTTCTTTATATAACATGTGTGCCTGAAAATCCAGCCAAAAACAAGCCCTTTGTTTTTCTACTTTGTTGTGGTCTCTCTCAGCTTTACGTTTCTTGAACACAGGTAAATAAACTCATAATCCAGATGGTGCAACAGATGTGAGAGCAGCACTCTGAAATCAACAGACAGTGGGCAATACTTTCCATTTTCTCTTTTAAACGCTAACTAATATGTAATTCGGAATCTCCGGTGTAGTTAGCATCTGCTCCCTTCGGCCAGCCAAAGGTTACAGGTGTTCCTGATGTCATTTCACAGTAAGGCGTGGGCCTGGCTTGTGAGTGAGTGCCCAGGCTCTAATCTTTC
>JMFS01116272.1:0-13002 GCA_000699545.1 Podiceps cristatus
GAGAATTCGGGAGTGGAGGTGAGCCCAGGAATTAGGATCATGCCATGAGCTGTTCAGATTGAGGCTGTGGTTGCAGATGTAGTAAACAAGGGCTAGGAATGAAAGAAAGAAATGCTGCAGAGCACTGACAGTCATAAGTAAAGAGGTGAGTAAAAAGGTCTAAGGTGGCTAGGTCATTTCTGGGAGCGTTCCAGATTGCAACACTTGTCCACTGCTCAGTCTGTTTCTGTGACATTAGAGCCCCTACAATTGTGCTATATACACCTCTTCTTACCCAAGGATAGCTGCCGCCTTAGCCAGTGTCTTTCAAGAATGAGCCTGCCATAAGGGTGAGCTTTGCAAACGTGCTCTGTGTGCGTGCTGAAAGGAAACTTGTGGAGAAAACAAACCACTTTGTCTAGGCCTCAGGATTCCCTTGCTCTCAGTGAGGGTATTCTAAGGTTGCGCTTGATCATCACCAAAGGGTTGGTATTGATGGGAAAAGTAAACCTCAGAGAGGCTCTTTGAGGAAGTCGATGGTGTTTGCAACCAGGCAGGCTCTGCAGGCAGTATGAGTTTGGCTGTTTTTTCCACTGTTTGGACAACAGATGCAGTTACAAGTTTGCATGTTCAGCAACTCAGCCTCAGGGAGCTAAGTCAGGAGGACTCAAGATTTAGATTCTTTCTTTACCCAGCAATCTGAAGATGCTGTACATATAGCCAAATCTATATGTAGTTATAACTTGCTAGGACACCTCCATCACAAAACCACCCATGGGTTGATGAGGAGGATCCCAACATGAATGAAGCTTAGGCTTGGAGCATGTTTCTCTCATAGCTGACTCCAACAAGTGATGGGCTGGCACAGCCCAGGTAGTTTTCAGTTAATTCAGCTACCACTAAAAGGGGCGCAGACTTCACTATAGGTTACAACAGCTTGTCAAGAACTTGAAGTGCTTTCCTTATGTGGCTAAAAACTGTATCGCAGCTTCTCATCTGAAGGCAGTATTCAAGTTAACTGAATTGTATTCGTATCTGTAGGGGTCTTACCTCCCCAAAGCAGTGACTTTAAGAAGTGTAAGAATTTTAAATCTAGAATTTAATTAATCTAAGTTTATTTCTTTACTTACTTCCCAACTTGCTGCATAACTTTGCAAAAGCTTTATTGATGGTTTGCACCTGGAAGTGCTAGCTCTTGACCTTTGCAAAATAGAAACGTATTTCACTGAGAAATTCTCAGAGTTTCTTTCAGTGAGGTGCTGCTTAAGTGCAAACAATTTTTATTAATAGTCAATTCATGTGCATAATAAAAAAATAGGTTCCCACTATAAAGAAGGTTATATTATTCAATAGATCTAAATTACAGCCATAGTAAAGCTGCATGTATAGGTTCTGTTTGAAATTATATGAATAGGTGCTACATTATACTATATACTCTTGTACATTATTGCTTTCTGAGAAATATACAGTCTATGCCACTCAAGATGGGAAAAACACGTCTCAGTAAAAAGACATTTCCTAGGATAGATGCACTAATATTTTATGAAAACGTGAATAAGTAAAGCAGATTCATCAGAAGGATAAGAAAACAACATTTTTTCTGGGGTGGAGGATAGTTTAAAAATAAAAATCAACCCCCTGAACAGCATGTCTCTAGGTTATCTGCTTTCAGATTCTAAGCATCAGAAGGGCTGTTCTCTCCTTAAAATGCAAAACCTTAGAAAAAAAATAAATGTCTCATCCTTTTGAAAAATCCATCCCTAAATGTCATAAAATATTACTCAGTAATCCGTTAAATCATTCACACTGAAGGCTGCTGTGGTCCAGCTTGAGTTTAATCTAAAGTGAAATTAGCCCACGTGTTTCCTCCTGGGTCAGGCTTTCATCCCACGCGGGTTCTTTCCCAGGGGTTCTCCAGGGACAGGGTGGTCACAATCGGAGAGCAGAGTAGTGGCAGTGGATGTGTAATGGGAGAGGGATTTTCAGAGGTGAGGAGGGTCAGGCAGTTACCCAGCTCTCAGCAAGTGCCTTCCGTGAATAGTCTATGTGTAAGTCTCCCTTTTAGTGTGTTTTAATCCAGATAAAATGTTCCACCTCACAGATTTGTGGAGAGCAACAATAACCTTTTCCCCTGTTTGAACAGGTGGAAGAGCCTCCTTTCTTCTTCAGTCTCTGAATATTTGTAGTGAGCTCAGTCACTAGCAGGTGAACGTGGTTTTTTAGCTGTCTTTGGTGCTTTGGCAACTCAAACAAGTGATGACTCTCTGAAACTATGTTGGCAGTCTTATGCATGACTGCACGGGAGCATGTCTTGCTTCCTTCTCTGGACCATACTTCTTGTGTACATCAGCCTGGTCATTGGTAGTGTCTGTGGCCAGGAAAATCAGTGGACCCGATGGTTAAACAGGTTGCCACCACATTGCAGAGGGGTTCAAGGATGAAAGGCATCCAGTAAGCGAGAATATGATGGATACAGGGGTAGGTTAGGTTCAACCTGGATGGAGCTACTTCCGTTCCTCTCAGACTGCTGGAGGATCCAACACAGAGAAGGGATATCCAGACCCGCTCCTCTCAGCTCTGTGAGGGCAGGCATGTAAGAAGCCTTGCAGGCAAGCAGTCCTTGAGGTCTTAACAGTACAGTGATTGCAGAGCAAGCTCAGCCTCCATCTCTAATTTTTTTCACTTGCTGGTAGCCACCAGTGAATAGTTTGGCAGGGAAAGGTGCCGCAGTCTTCATCATCTATTTAGCTCTTTGCTTCAAGTTGGTAACAAAGGGGTTCATTGACCACCAAGTACAGTTTGTGCTGCGACGGGCACATGCACAGTAGCAATTCAGACCCCTTTCCAAATTATTTCATGTGAACCGTCAGACAGTAACTGGAGAATGATTGTTGTTATCACTCTAGGCATTGGAGGTTTTCTTAAGTGCTACCCACTGTTATTGGCTCCAAAAGCCTTTTTTCATGTTCTTCAAAATATTCTTATCTTTCCAGTTTCTGTTTCAGCCATGCTTCTTGGAAAGTGCCCATTCTACCACCTTGGTCCCAAAACTCATTTGCAGTATGAGAGCATAACAGATCATTATGAGCCTAGTTTAAATTGACCAACTGAAGTGTTGAAGATATATCATTAGCTAGACTAATAACCTGTATAAGATATTCCTTCATGATTTCTCCCTTTTCTGTAACTCCCTGCATCCCTTTAGCATAAGAGCAAATAGAGCTTCAAACCTCATATTTTCCAGACACAGATAATCACTGCCCTCCAGACCTTGCTTACCCACTTGTGTGCCTGTTCCTTTTCCCTTCTCAGTGGTCTTGGGTGTTTTCCTTTGAAAGCAAGGGAGGAATCTTGGTATCATTCAGGGAACAGGCAGAAGGAAAATAAGAAACAAAAGGCAGCCCAGTTTTTTGTTCTTTCACCCCCCCCCCGCATCTGACTTCTTTTACTCTTAATGGCTAATTGCTCCTCTCTTCAAAGATTTGCCAAGGGAAAAACCCATAAGTAAAGAACTGAGCTATAGCTCATCACTGCTACGTCGTTTGACTGTCATTTTTGAAAATTTCCCCAAATAGCAAAAGCATTTAAAAGGAGGTTGGCACCGAGCAGCCAGCACTGCTGGCACACAGCAAATTGTGCTGCTGTTTAGGCAAGCAAGCTGGGGTGACGGAGCGCTCTGTGGGGTGAGAACATGTGTTTCTTAGGGTGGATGTGTTTGATGGGCTGCATTGTGAATTTGTTTCCATATTTGTTTCCATGTGGACTGAGAAGAAGAACCTAAACCTACTAACAAGGAGGTTTTAGATTGAAAAGAGTTGTTCAAAGTATCTGTAGCTTGGATTTTTCTGAAAGACTTTTCACTGCCAATTCTTTTTTGATCAGTGATGCCCCCCACCCAAGCACACACACACAGACGCATAAAAGCAGATCTGAAAACACCTGGTAGCCAGTCTCAATTGGTATAAGCTAACAATGCAAAGTGGTTTATGGACTAATTATGTAAATCTGTATGTTAAAGGATTATTTCATCTGCTTCTAAATTGGTTTTGATCAGTATTTTTTTAGGTTTTTTCTTTAGCAGAGGAAAGGCATGGAAGATGAAAACTATTGCTTTTCCAAGGGTGGCACAGTCTTTGGGAAAGACAACTTCACTGCAGAATAGAAATAGTAATTAAAAGTAGAGAAAAAGAAGGAATCTGAAGGATCCAGTAAGACAGATAATCCTAAGGGAAGAGAGAATGTCAAATGCAGGTGTCTGAAGTGCATGCATTATGGATTTTATACAGTGTAGATGTGTTCAATGATAACTGGACTGGCTTTTCTAAAGCTAGGAAAAAAGTGAAAGTTTTCATAAATTTCCTTCTCATGAAGATAAGTTTTCTTTTTAAATTGTGAACATTTCTAAGAAGCAGTGAACTAAAAATAAAAAATGTTTCTATTTCCTTTCTCCGTTGTACCTGAGATATATCATCTTCTAGGGCAGAACATATTTGGGCCCATTTAACAGCATGTGATGAAACAACAAAAATGTCTGTGAGGAAAGGAAGAATAAAATCATCTCTCTCTGAAGCTGCAGGGGAAATTTAGGCAGAGAGAATGTAATTAGCCAAGCTGAAGAAATGCCTGAGAGAACAGAAATTGCCAGCACCATTCTTGCACAGTGTTTTGACAACTTTAATGAATGCAAGTGGTCAGCACAGTAATTTTAAGTATAGTCTGGAGGCCTGCAGTAAAAACAACCAAAGAACAGCAACATAACCAGCCAACCTCAGTAGCTACAACAAAAACAGAGGGACTTTCTGGGGAGAGGACTTTACTTACTTATTTTAATATTTGTCATAAAGATGTAATCCACAGCTAGGATATCTAGGGAGAGTAAATATGTTTTCCAGTTATTTAAAGGGAAATTCGCTTATACTTTGGTGTTCATTTAGTAAAAGCATTTATTGTGTCTTAAAAGCTGCATTTAGATAGGAAGTTGCATTTGTGAGCAAAACCACTTTAACATGCCCACTAATGTTGTTCCAGATACAGGAACATAAAGAAGGGAGGCTTCCTCTCTGCTGTCCCACCACCTTGAGGTGTTCTTGCTTCTTACAGTATTAAGAATATACCAGTTTAAACACTGTTTGTTCTATGGTGCTGACATGTCCCTGAGCTATATAAGAAGGTCATGTAATAGTCTGTGTTAAAGTAACTACAATAAAAGGTAGAATAGAAAAGCAAAAGGAATAAGAAAACCAAAACTTCTTCAGGCAAAAAGATCTGATTGTTAGACTGTAGCCTTGTTAAGCTGAGTAATTATCAGAATAATTAACATGTTTCACTATGGTTGTAATTGTGATTATATCTAGAGTAGTTTGAAAAATATATGTTTGATTATCATGTTAAACAAGATCCTTTTACCCTGCTTAAATTAGTTATTAATTTAGTACCATATAAAGGTCTTTGGTGAAAGTAAGAATAAGATCCATTATAAATTAATAAGGGTGCACAGGGAAGAGTAGTAAGTGAATTGGGATGAAAACTTGGAAAAAAAAAATCCAAACCTGTTCTGGAAATGGTTTACAAGCTTTTAAATGCAAATATATCAAAGCTTTTTGTAAGCCATGGATCTAATTTTTAATTGCTATTCCACTGTTTGAAAATCAGCCACATAGGCTCCCACTTGGTTAACATTCCTTTTACTAGTCTCAGATCTTGATACAAAATCCACTGAAGTCAATAAAAAGACTCACTTTGAATGCAAAGTTAAATTATTCTTATTAGCATGTCAGAAGAGCTTCCTCTTACAGTATCCCACTGTAGCAGCATGGAAAACCGAGCACAGCAAAATATTTGGCAAGAAGGTGAGGTTTTCTTTATAAGCCTGTGGGTAAGCTGGGCTCACAGGCAATGTACGGGACTTCATCAGATCCTCTAATATGTCATTTCAGTAGGTGTTAGAACCTCTAAACCTTTGTGGTGTTTCGGAGGTTACCCCAGTAAGTGTATTTTTTTAATACTTCACTCAGATTCGTACTCAAGCCCCATGTATAAGCCCACATATTTAACATGCAGTTAATGTATTAGTCTCACATGCTACTCAGATACCATTGTGGTTTCCCTATCAGAGACTGGTGCATGGTCTACTGTATTAAAAAGGTAAATAAAATGAAATATATACAAAATCCTCCTGATGGTTTTGTAGTCAACAATGTACACATATCAGGAAACCAGTACTGCAGTCGACAACAGTTAATATCCTGTATATCACTCCTAGGTTGTTCTTGTACACCTGACATCCACCATAAAACTTAGTCAAGGGTAACCGTTTGTGAAAAGGATTTGTAATGTCTTGCAGAATAATCTCTATGCTGATGCTCAAAAGAAAATACCAGTGATATCATCTGGAATGAGAGCTTTTAAAATGCTGGCCAGCCAAGCAACTGGAGCTGAGTATTCAGTATGTTTTCCCGTTTACCCGTGTGCCCATTCACACATTTAGGTACCTTTTTACTGGTTTATGTGTCTACTGAAGTATCTAATTTTTATATGTCTATTTAGAATTTGTTTTACATCTGGAAGAAATCTGTTGAAAGTTGTGCTTGTCTTCTACATCATCCAATGTTACGTATGAGATAAGAAAAGAGAACTACTGTGGTCTTTTCTGCCCTTAACATCCATGTCTGAACAGTCAAGACCAGATGACTGATGGGAAGACTAAAAAAGTTTTAAAAACATTAAATATTTTGTGTACAACTAGAAGACCACTGGTGAAATGGGAATCTGAATCTTGATGTAAATCCTGGCCTTTTGTCCTATGAATTTGATGATGTTTTTTTCCTCAGGAGGTTTCTGTTTCAGTTAAAATGCTATTGAGAACATCTATATTTGAGAAATCAATGGAAGGTCAGCAGCATATAGGAGGTTGATGGAGGCCAAGCACAGGACAGCATCGTACTTGTCATTAGATTAGATTGACTCATATGTGACTGCAATTCCCTGTGCTTAATTTTCATTAATTAAAAATTATAAATTATTTTTTTATCAAACTCAGCTGAAGAGTGTTTTTATGAATGACGTGTATTAGTAGCTAATAGCTTGCAACAATGGTAACATAAGTTCTGTATTTGATACCTGGCTTTAGTGGAAGCTGCTTCTTTTTAGAGTAGAGTTGCATTCCCTTTCCTAACTCATGCAAATGTTCAGGGTGCTGTGAAATTCATTCCGATCTACACATGGTGACGCAAGCTAATTCTGTTTCTTCTAGGCTGGTAACATCTGCAATAGGTTTCTATTCTCAGGCTTTCAGAAAGATGAGTGGTTGCTTGTGCTTAAACTTTCACAGACCGGCATTTTGTCTTTGATTTTCTTTCTCTTCCTAGATGTTGCCGATGTCAATATGCTGTGTCCAAATATGAATGCTAAGTTTTTAATCAATGCCTAATAGATAGGCATTGATTGAGGTAACCTCAGAATTCCTCGTGGGAGAAATGTCTTTATCTGGTATTTGCAAGTGAGGACTTCTGAGGTGCAAGACTCCTACAAGACTATACAAGAAATCAGATTCAGTCATGAATGCTAGTTCAGAGTCACAAATTATAGCATCTTCACTACATTTATTGAACTCTTAAGGGCATATTCCTGTGTAACTGGCTACAAAATTATCCTTGCACCCACTGAATAATCTAGGCTATCACTCATGTCATAAGTTATTGCTGCAGGATGTTGTACATATATTGAGTGGTTATGCTTACTTTTTTGTTTGAAGGATTGCTGAAGTTTTAAGTCTGTCAAATGACTTTGTAATAGAAATGTAACACAGACACTTTCAACATGTTCAACCACTTTGCAGCTTTGCTGCATTTTTAATTGAACTCTTCTAGTGAGATTACAATTATTTCATTTACTATCTGTTTACAGATTTAATATCTGTTTGCAAAACAGGTAGAGAAAAAGATGTTTGGTGTACTTGGGTCATCAGACATTCACTACTTATAGGAAAACAGCCACATGACTTAAATAATCTAATATTACCAAATATATTATGTTGTCATCGCACAGAATACAATCTGTGAATCTAAGACATGCATTTTTATTATTCGCTGTCTCTTCTCTGAATTTACTTATCTCTCCTCAAGGTTTTGGAACTGTAGCTTTTCTCGTCAGAGTTGTGTAGCTAAGTATTAATAGCTATAGTAGCTACTCAGATACTGCCCTAATGAATACATATATTCATAGATATATATAGCTGCATTCTTTACTATTAACTTTTAGTAGTCATTTGCCTGCATTCAGCTGCACTTAGGTGTGCACTGAACCCCTCCTCCCCTCTGGTTTCTCTGTTGTTGCTGTGGAGTGAGCCACATGCCTGATGTTCTGAACCAGCAAAACTCAGTGTCTGCCTTGCTGGTTTCCAAATAAGTCACTGCAGGTGTCAGTCTGTGGGGACACTGAGTCCTTTTCTGTGAATCGGGATTTATTTGCTTTTGAAGTGTTAATACTAGAGATGAGGAGATGTCTTCCTTAGATGCCTTAAGGAAGTCATTTACTATTTCAGTACGTTGCTGTGGATTAAGAGGACTGCTGAAGGGCAGAATGGCAACTTCATCTTTGATCCAGACGACTGGCTTTGTAGGTGGTGGTCATTAGAAGGGAGAAACAGCTCCGTGCATCCTATGACTCCAGCTGTAGGGACCCATAAAGCTGGTTTATATAAAGCCAGGTTTTCTATGCGGGTTCTGTCAAAGCCTGCCCATTTCTTTATGCATTCCTATTTCTAACATGCTGCCTTTCCTAGCTGCCTACAGGGCTAAGGCTTTCAGCATCTCATGTCTCAATTATTGCAATGTCC
This sequence comes from Podiceps cristatus, assembly GCA_000699545.1. Lineage (NCBI taxonomy): Eukaryota > Metazoa > Chordata > Aves > Podicipediformes > Podicipedidae > Podiceps > Podiceps cristatus. The sequence continues at coordinate 8,816 of JMFS01116272.1, forward strand.
TTTCCCTGGCCCTGACAAATGTGGCATGGCCATCTCTGATTCCTTCAGAATACAGCTGCAGAAAGACACCTAGCTTTCTGCTTCAGCCATATGACACATCTTTTTTAAACACTCCCTAGCTTATTACAGTAAAAGTAGGGCTGCCGGCCTTCGCTTTCCAGATCTCCTTCCCTTTGCCATACCTCACTGCATATTATGAGGTTTGACTGCTGCCTCCGATTAACCTGTGATGCTTGTCTCGGCTTCTGCTTGCAACCTTTTCAATTAATTGCCTTTATACAGTTTCTCAGTGTGCCCATCATGCACGGGAGGAGATGCTTTCTAGGGAACATGCACTACCCTATGCTAGTACTTCCCTTAAGCAAAAGAGGTGGTTTCCACTTTTTTTTTTCCTTCCCTTTTTTCTGGCATTTACACAAACCTTGATCATGGTTGGGTTTGGACTCTACTTTTGACTGCTTTTAGTTGGTACCTTTGCAGGTACTGTACTTTGTAGTTCTCTGCGACAAAGATTACAGTTCTGTTGATACTTGCATGTTAATTAGAGCAACAGACTCCTAGGCTATGATTGGTCTGCTGAGATGCTGAGTTAGCACAAGTAATTATCAGTGAAGTTGCTGGAAAGAGCTATACAAAGTAATGAACCGAACTGGGAGCAGTCATCTGTCTGCTAGAACAAAAATGAGAGAATAAAAGATGGTAAAAATGAAGAAATCAGAGGAAGGAATTAAAAAAAGGATGGAGCTGGGGTGGGAGAGGGATTGAGAGGATTAACAAGAGGGGATTAAGAGAATTACAGGTAGGGGGTTCTTGCAAATCAAGTTGTTGTTTTTTTGTTTGATGGGTGCACAATGCATTAAATCATTTGCATAACATTCCCAGGCCCTCCAGTTTAATCCTTACAGTCTGAAAGATTCTTTGTCTGAGGGGGATTAAATTCTCGAAAGAATTCAGGGCCAGGTCTACAAGGAGGGTTAGCACCAACTCTTTTCTTCTTTGACTGTAGTGGGAGTTACACCCTAATTAAGACTTAAATATTTAGCCTTTTGTGGAGTTAGGACTCTGTTCTTTTTTTATTGTATTTATGGAAGGTTGATATTTCATTTGTTTGAAATAAGAGATATAAGAAAAATAATTTAGAGTCGAAAAACTTGCTTGATTTCTTCCCAGGCTTCAGTTCTGGGGAGAATTAAACATTTTATGAATCATTTTTATTAAAATGCTGAAGCTTGTAAAATAATGTTCGAGGACAATTTTTTACACATTTCATTTTGAAGTGGTTAAAATAAAACACTGAGGCTTTTCTGATGTGTTTTTCCCTGAAAATGTTTAAGATGAAACTAGTTTCTCAGATTGCCAGGATATGTGACTGTACAGTGGTCCTTCTGAAACTTCAGGGTTTAGGAATATACAAAATATTTGCAAAAAAAAAAAAAAAAAAATCTTTATTTCTAAATTATCTCTAAAAAACTACATCCTTATCTGTAAATTGGAGAGATATGGATCTGATGGGTGGATTGTTTGGTGGATAAAGAATTGGTTGGATGGTTGCACCCAGAGGGTAGTGGTCAATGGCTCAATGTCTAGACGGAGATCCGTGACAAGCGGTGTCCTCAGGGGTCTGTTCTGGGACCGGTGTTGTTTAAAATCTTCATCAACGACTTAGATAATGTGATTGAGTGCACCCTCAGCAAGTTGGTGGATGACACAAAGCTGATTGGTCAGGTTGACACCCCTGAGGGATGGGATGCTGTCCAGAGGGACCTGGACAAACTGGAGAAGTGAACCTGTGAAAACCTCATGAGGTTCAACATGGCCAAGGCCCATCCCTAGAAATGTTCAAGGTCAGGTTGAATGGGGTGCTATGTGACCTGATCTAGTTGAAGGTCCTGGGGGTCCTAGTAGATGGAAATCTGGACATGAGCAGTCAGTGCGCGCTCACAGCCAACCGTCTTCTGGGCTGCATCCCCAGCAGCGTGGCCAGCAGGTGGAGGGAGGGGATTCTGCCCCGCTCTGGTGAGACCCCACTTGGAGTGCTGCCTCCAGCTCTGGGGCCTCAGCACAGGAAGGATATGGAGAGGGTCCAAAGGAGGTCACACACCTCCCCTGTAAAGACAGGCTGAGAGAGTTGGGTTTGTCCAGCTTGGAGAAGAGAAGAGACGAGATTGAGGAGACCTTATCGTGTCCTTTCAATACCTAAAGGGGCTTATAAGAAAGACAGGGAAAAACTTTTTAGCACGGCCTGTAGCAATAGGACAAGGGAAATGGTTGTAAGGTAAAAGAGGAGAAATTCAGACTAGATATTAGGAAAAAAATTTTTACATTGAGGGTGGTAAAACACTGGAACAGGTTGCCAAGAGAGGTGGTAGATGGCCCATCCCTGGAAACATTCAAGGTCAGGTTGGATGGGGCTGTTGGACCTGCTCTAGTTGAAGGTGCCCCTGCTACTGCAGGGGGGTTGGACATGATGACCTTCATGGTCTCTTCCAACCCAAACCATTCTATGATTCTGTGATCTATTTCTGCTTGTTAGAAACCAGAACCATGTATTGGTCAGAATAGTTATGAGACATAGGCTTTTCCTTGGATATTTTGGTGTCCTGCATGTGGCTTGTTGAGAATTAGTCACTTCACCCACTTTCTTCCTGGTTTTGACTTAGGTAACATGGCATTATTATCCCTATTTTGTGGGCAATTTTTACAGAAAGGAAAACAGGGAATTAACTAAATGACTAGTAAGTAAAATTACTTTTGTCACCATATTATTTGATGATTTTTTTTTGTCTACCAGATGCTGTTCTTGTCCTTGCCTGTATGCCTGTATTTATCTGTAGGAGTAGACATGGATCTGCACTAAAGGGAGGACCATACGTGATTCATTGTGTTGTATGACACAGGATTGTTCTTGTCTCAGGAGGATTGTGCACTCTCAGCTTCTCATCTCTCATATGTCCATATTGGTTTCATCCACATCCAACTGTTTTTTAGAGGGAGAGAGCAAGAAAAGCAAACATAAAACTTTCAGCTCTCTCAGATGTTCTTAAAAACAATTGAGATAAAAAAAACCTATGAAACATTATTTGCTAAGTCAAACCAGCTCGAAATTCTCTCATAGAAACAATTATCATAGAATCATAGAAAGGTCTGGGTTGGAAGGGACCCCAAGGATCACAGAGTTCCAACCCCCCTGCCACAGGCAGGGCCACCAACCTCCAGGCCTGGACCTACACGAGGTTGCCCAGGGCCCCATCCAACCTGGCCTTGAACACCTCCAGGCATGGGGCATCCACCACTTCTCTGGGCAGCCTGTTCCAGCACCTCACCACCCTCTCTGTAAAAAACTTCCCTCTAATATCTAATTTAAACCTTCCTTCCTTCAGCTTTAGTCCATTCCGCCTTGTCCTGTTATTGTCTGCCCTTTTAGAAAGTTGATTCCCCTCCTGTTTGTACATTCCCTTCAGGAATTATCACAGTTTTTCAAATCCTGTCTGTGTAATTCTTACTCTACTCTGAATCCTATACCTGCTCTTCCTAATTCCACCCTATTTAGGGATATAGACAATACATTCTGTTTATGGGTTCGTTAACATGTACCATACCTGTAGAGGGTGTTTAGTATTTGTCTGAGGATATTGATGAAATCTGATGAAGTTGTAATGGAGAGCAAAAAATTAAAACTGACTCCTAAAATGCAGCTTGAACATTTTAAGGTCTCTGTAGTGCTGGTATTGTTCATTTTTAGGTAGTGTTGGAGGAATTTCTCAGAGGAATTAAATTTAATGTCTTTGAATGTTGCTTATACACATAACTACTGTCTCTTCAGCAGCTGAATGCTCAGGGGGAATGTCTTAGTGCTGCAAATAGTGCCTGCTTTTGGACGGGTTCTTTTCATTAATGTTGAAAGGTCATGTACTTTTGCCCTTTAAAAAAAAAAAAAGGGAAAAAAGAAAGAAAACTGAGAAAAAGTGCACATACCCTGAAGCTACTTACACTGACTTAGAAGTCTGCTTAAGGCCTAGCAAGTTAGAACATCTTACATGTTAAAATGTTGACCAATTTGTACAACATTTTATTCTTAAAATGCTGTGTTTGCACACAAATGTTTATCTGTGTATTTGCACATACACATTCTACTAAATATAGGACTATCATAATATAATTATAATAGGTTAAAATTAGATGTTATA
>KL284129.1:6150-19422 GCA_000699545.1 Podiceps cristatus
TGGGCATCACAACCTCATAGTGGTTTTGTATGCCAGCCTTAGGGTGGTGGAGAGCGGCAACTATAGAAGGATCAGAAATGTAGAAAATGTGGCCTATGAGCAGAGGGTGAAAGAACTGGGTTTTATTGAGCTGGGGAAACACTTTTGTACTAACAGAAGTGTTAAGCGTAGTGTTCAAACATGGAGTTAACTGTTTAAAGAAGAAAGGAATGATCTCTTCAGGGTCCGGTGCAGAGAGACACGTGGTAAAGGGCTTGAGATGCCATGCTTTATGCATCAGGACAAGCTTTCTGGCAGGAAGAGTCGTGCAGATGGAAGGGGCTCGCCTGGAGAGGCTGCGGAGCCTCTGTTAGGCACAGTCTGAGCTCATGGTCCTGTCTCAGCGCCCTTTTCTGGGATCCTGGCAGGTCTTTTTTTTCTGTGACTGTTTTGTTGTTGTTGGGTGTTTTTGTCTTGTTTTTTTTTTGGGGGGGTGGGGGTGTGGCGGTGGTGTTTTTTGTTTTGCCCTTTTTTTTGTTTTTAAATGGTGGTGCAGCCTGTGGGACGGTTAAGAAGAGATGCACCAAGTACTGTTTTCAAACAGCGCAATTCTTGTTTTGGAGGCTTGGCTGTTGGTAAGTACTATGGTAAATTACAGAGGAGATGATAGTATAACAGTAGTGATAACTGCAAAAATAGGTCTTTGTTCCAAATGTCTTTCTGTTGTTAAAAGTTCTATTTTAAGAAATAAATCTTCCTGATGCTTTTTTCCCTGGTGACGCTTATTTTCCAGGCAGTGTTTAGGAAAAGCTACTGTGTGTTTCTAAGTTGTGTTTTCTGTGTCTACATTTTCTTTTAATTCCTACAATATTCTTTTTTTTTCTTTCTTGTTTCTCCATGCCACAGCTTCTTCTGCTGCCCTGTTGATTTTTAAAACATATCGAGGGAGTAGAAATGTTGGAACAGTGCATGTGGAGAGAAGGGCAACCATCTCCTGTGCCTTCATTACCCCACTCCTGAACATACTGCTGACGGGGAGGTTGGCTTCCTTCCAGGCTGGAGAGCACTCTTCTTTCTGTTTTTTTACCTGCTAGTGAAGAGAGTCCTGTTTATCAGTTTGAGGTGAATTAGTTTAATGTTTCTGAATCAGTATGTTAGGACTGGCTTTCCAGAAAAAAAAAAAGGGGGGGGGAGTGGTATTTTGTGGGGTCAGCTATATCTTTCATGCTATTTTGTATATTTGTACATGGCTGTGAAATAAGTAAAGTTGAGAGTGAAGATGATGACTGTATAGTGTAAGGGTTGGAGAAAGAAAAGATTTTTAGTTGAACCTTTTGGTATTTCAGTGTTCATCTTGGCATTTAGCTGAGCAAACAAATGTGTTTTTAATGAAGAGTTCAAAAATATATTAGTTTTGTGGTTCAGCTGGGAGGCAAAAGCTGTGGTTTTGTTCACACTTAAAAGTTGTGGGCTGTGTTGCATTTTAATGATGCCATTTGAGCTGCCACAACCAGGGCTTTGCTTGTGTTTCTATGGAAAACTTACATTAAAGGGGTTCAATTGTGACACTAAAGAATTATCCCGTAATGAAACATCTCAGAAGAAAAATTTGTTCAAAGTCATGTTTGAAAAATCGATCCAGCCATCTATTAATTTTTTACTTTGTCTCTTCCTTTTCCCTCCATCCCTCCCTCCCTCAGTGCATTTTGTGGGTGAGGCTCTTGGCACTTCTTAGCTGGAGGGTAGAGGCAGCCTTCGTACCAGGGTTTTGCGGCAGAGCAGCAGTGGGCTTTTAAAGGGAGTCCCTCCGGTCCCCCCCGCTGGCTGTGTGCCGGCTCGGCAGTCCGTTTTGCTGCTGCGCCCGAGCCGGGTCCCTCTGGATGGAGGCTGGAGCCTTCCATCGACACAAGTGCCAAGTGTGCTTCATCTCCTGCTCCTGGGCCGTGTGAGTGGTGGCAGCGTCGCAGTGTATCTGCTTATCTCAGGTTAAAAACTCAACCTATGTAGTGTGATTCACGTTTTGGCGACCCTGGCTTGGGTGCTGCTTTCATCTACAGATCTTCTTGCCTTGCTCAAAATTAATTGGTTAATGTGGGGTATAGCCAGAGACTGTTACGGGGATGGGAAGAGGAAACTGAGGCAATAAAAAAAAAAAAAAAAAAAAATCAAACAAAATAATTCCAAAATACACAGACACAAGAAAAAAAAAAATCCACAAAACCCTAAAACAAAGACAAAAACTTAAATAAAATTAACATAGCCATAGCTTCAATATTTTATAAGGTCAGCATACAGGAGCTATATAATATATTGTGTGTTCCCCTTCTCTGTGTGCCCCCCCCCCCACCACCAGTGTAAGGAAATGTTTTCCTTTGATACCGCAGCCTAAGTTGAGCAACAATAGTTCTTAAGTAATAGGATCTGTGCCACTCCTCAGTGGATGGGTGGTGGTATCCTTTTCTTGTACTGCAGATGGGTGGAGAAGCAGAAATGTTACAGCATGGTGCTGACACTTTGGCCAGAAACTGCTTTATTTCAGTTAAAAAGACGTTGCCATCCCTCCCTCCCCCTTTTTATTCTTCTGGCAGGGTATGCACTTACCGATTCCCTGGTTTCTACTTAAATTTCTGCTCCCTAATGCTTTGTTCCCCAGCTCATAGCAGTCCTGGTTTTGTTAGCTTTTCACTCTAAGGCGCGGGGTGGACTGCCTGCCAGGAGAGACCCTGCTCTAACTGCTGACGTCTCGGAGGAGTGCTGCTGCTGCAACTAATCTGTGGGGTTTAACAACTTCAGTGCTTTTGCCATGTCTGTTACAATAGGACACAAAACATACATGTGAGTGATCCGGCAGGAGGGGAACGCGGGCAGTTGGTGGAGGGAAAAATTTCTCCTGTTCCCATACTAACTAGTGCTCAAGGCTCAGGACTAGATTAAAAAGGGTGAGTAAGCAAAATCCCTGCCAGGGAAGCTGAGCTATCCGGGACTGTCAAGGAGAGGTCTGAAGGAATGTCTGGAGGAATTAAGGCAGGAGCCACATGGAACTTTCCCTGTACACTTATTTTTTATTTGCCCTCCTATGAATTTATAAGCGTGCTCGGTTTGTAGAAAACCCTTTAGAAGTAAGAAAGCATCAGTGTATTGGGAGAAATCAGCCCCTTAAATCAGCTGAACAATCATGCAGCTACCCGAACATTTTGTTTGTATTCCTAAAACAGAATAGAGAATATACTAATTAAAGTTTCATGTTATTGGTATTGGTGAAGTTGGTTCCTACTCATGTTAAGAGGATGACAAAGTCGGCTTTGAGATTATTCTTATGAATTTACTTTTAATTGTAGTACTTTGTGTATTTATGTTGTAGTATGTGTACGTACAGCTGCTGCATTTAATTTTTCCACATATTAGGTGAGAATTATGGAATTTAAGGGTTTGTATTATGGAGGTATAATTTTCTTGGGAAAATTGCAATAAAAAATATAATGTACCCTTCACTTACTTGCCAAAAATGAAATTGTAGCTCAAACATGAAATGCCTGATGTCACTCCTACTACCTAAATAGCACTCCTTTCATTTTTTTAGGAGCTTGTGATGTCATCAGCTGAAGCGAAAACATCTACCTCATGACCTGGCATGTAAGTGAAGGAGGATCTGATATTGAAAAAAAAAAAAAAGTCTATGTTGGTGTTTACAATGTGTAAATTGAATCTGTATACCTTCAGCATTCAGATATCACCTTTTAAATGAAAGCTTTGTGGGTTTTAAAGGAATATAAAGTCTTTTAAAGGAGAGGAAGTCATAAAAGAACTTGTTAACAATGAGGTTCTAGCCTGCAGAACTCCTTGTAATAACTCGGTTAAAATCCATCTTGATGTGCCCTGTAACGCATGGAAGGCTGGTAGGCATAGACAGAATTATTTTATTTCACCACAATTTTACATGTGCTGCTTCTACTCCTTTTTATTCTGTGCTTCTTTTCTGGGTATAAATTTTGATAGTTGTGATGAATACATACTGTACATGGTGATACCCTTCCTAAAATTAAAAACTCTGCTCGTGCACACGGTTTTGCTTCTTTTACATACTCAGATATTTCACAGTAAACTTCCTGCAGTTTTGTTCTATTTTTTTCCCTTAAGTAAGCAAAAATATTTCGATCCTCTGCAGAGGCGTCTTCAGATTTCTTTTTTTTTTTTTTTTTCTCTGCCCGCTCTCTGCTTTTCTTTTATGTGGCTTAAAGGATTAAAGTGCAGTCATTGCTTTGAGGGGCTGATGTCAGCAGCGAGCTGGGTATTCCTAATTAGTGCCAACACCTGTACCTCATTATGAAGCCTCGTTGAAGCTGTCCAGTGAACCAAGGTAGCTGGTCTCTGTTGCGTGTCTCTAATGTGATTATAAAGCGCTCTCCCGATGCAAGTTTTATTACTTATTCAACTCTTGGACTCATGTGGAAAGTGAAGCTAAGCTGAGCCATTTGGCTGGCTACCAAAGATCGTAAAGAGTGGCAAAGAGAAGGGATGCAGTCATCTCAATTTCAAGTCTTCTAGTTCAAAGCTTGCTTCTGCTTTGACTGTTTAAATTTAAAAAAAAAAAAAAAAAAAAAAGGGGTGGTGGTAGTTTTTCTAGTTTTACCCACCAGATACTCTGAATTTAGAGACCAGATCTACAGACTCCAGCTGGGCTCTGAACATCTGAGTGCAGTTGCTATTGTGCATAACCCATTGATTTGCTGCAAATAGAGCTTCGGCCTTGACTATTCTTGCACCATCCCTTTGTCTTCTAGGGGTCAGGGCTTAGCAATTCTTTTCTACACAAAACCAGCATCGGTCTCTCCTCCCACCTGATTCTGTACTGTTAGCAGGGCTACAATGCGATGTGTTTTGCCGTTGGAATTGGAAAATACGACCTTTGACTGATTTGACTAATGAAATTAATGGCTCAGATTAGATGGATCACTATCACTTTGGGACTTTACAGGCAAAAGTATAAGCATGGTTACTTTTTTCCTAAGTAGTTTAAGTAGGTTTTTAAGACTTTAGTTTGCAGAATTCAAGTGTGCAGCAACATAATGCTGGCTGCAGGTTTTGGGTTATTTCCCTGTGAGGAAGGAGAGAGATGGAATATCTTCAGATGTGTATCTATGAAAGGTTTGAGATAATAAACCCGTAAGAATTCACATGAGAACATGGTGCTAGTTATCCACATTTCGAAAAATGGAAGGAAATGAAAGTGTAGTGGATGCTTAAACTTCAGACATGGAATTGAAAGTCTAGTTATTAAAGGGATTGAATCTCTGCAGAGTAGAAGCCTTGGAGGAAAAAAGAGGAATAATTAAATAGGTATAAACTGTGTGTTTTACTGTATTAAATGCCTGTCAGCTTACTAACATGTCACAAGAATGCATTACTGGTCAGCTTCAGGATACCTATAAATCAAGTTATTCCTGCTCTGTAAAAGTGCTAACCATCAAGCTATTATATATTCTGATTTTGGATGCTTTAAAAGGTTTTGAGTCTTGAGAAATTGTAACAGCCTGTTTGGTTTTGTGGTGGGGTTTTAGTGTTTTGGGTTTTCTTTTGTTTGTTTTGTTTTGTTTTTTAATTTCCTTAGCTTAACTTGATCTAGCCATTTATAAGTCCTTGCAGCACATTTTCTTTCACGTTCTCTTAGCTTTGTGCAAGCTTGACTGCAGTACCTAGGAAATGGAATAAAGCATTTGTCTGCAACAATGTATGTCAGTAGATATTCATGTTAGATTTAGACAGGACTTACAGGAATGGGAATAGGTATAAATAGGTGCGTCTCTGCTACTTTGCGGCAGATATTAAAAATGACAAGAAGAAAAAAAGAGAGTAACAGATTTCAAAGCAGTTGTTTTTGTAAAACAGTTCCTCAGTAGCTATATGAAACTCAAGGAGGTTTCAAAAGTAAATTTAACAGTGCTTAATGGTGATTTTAAGACTAAAGTGTTTAATATATAGAAGGCATGCTTGTGCCTCCAGAGGCATAAGGTAAGGCAAAGTCTGCTCTTCGCTTTGCACAGATTTGTGAAGTGCAGCAGTAGTTTTTGTGTGCACATGCACACGTACGTTTCAGATCGTTCCAGGATGCTTTTTGCTTCTCCTTTCATTCTTTTGGGTTCTCCAAAAGAAAATTCTGAATGGTAAGTGCCCTTAGGTGCATGTAGGCTATATTTGCATGGCATGTTTATTTAATTTCTCTTAAAAAAAAACCCACCAAAACAAACAAACAAACAAAAAACCAAACACAAAAAACAAACCAAACAACAACAACAAAAAACCAAACAAACAACAAAACCACACAAAAAAAATCTCAAACAAAAACAAAAAAACCCCACCAACACCACCACCCCCCCCCTCCAAGAAAACAACAAAACCTCCGCAACAATCACACAAAACCAAAACAAAAAACAACTACTGTAACACACTGGGAATGATCTAATCTTTTACTTAATCATTTTGACCAAAATAGTTCTCCACAGCTACTGTTACCCTTCAGGGCAACAGTATGTCAACTGTCAGAATCTCTGGTTGTTGTGCTCATCATAATCAGAATCTTGTCAGATAAACATACTTGTTTAGGCCTTTACCATGGCCCTGTAGACCACCTGTCTGATCTGTAGTCCACAGAGGTTAGGTTGGGAACTGATACATTAAACAAATAAAATCTATTGCACAGAGGTGAATTGTTATGAGTAAGTCTGGTTTCAGATGAGCTCCCTTACTGAATTAGGCCTATTACTGGCTCTGATAATGGTCAGCAGTGTACATCTAGGGAAAGCAAGCATTGTAAAGCTTGTATAGACCCTGTTTCTAGAAAAATTTTGACTTTGTGATTTCCAGCAGATTGACATAACTTACCGTGTTTAATAGCCCTTGTCCTCCATTTGCCTAATTCTCTTCAATCTGCTTACTTTTCAACCTCCGCAACATCCCACAGCGTTGAGTTCCTCTAAGCAATTTTGTACAGAATGACTTACCCCCTCCCCCCCGACTTTCCTTTGAAGTTTGTTCCATAACTTTGTGTCACTTGTCTTATGGGCCATGAGAAGCAGTATGTAGTATCTTCATCCTGTTCACTTCTTTTTACCACTTATGGCAGATCTCTCCTTTTTTGCATCCTCCTTTCTCAGCTGGGTAGTCTGTCTGTTTAATCTCTTACCCTAAAGCCATGACACGTTCCCCTTAAAGCTGTAGTTGGAGGTTCACATTCTGCAAATACTCTCTAGTGGTGCCGGAGGGAGGGAGAAGATACTCCCTTGCCCTTAGCCCAAATGAGTGATCTGTAGTGTTGCTCATCCATAAAACTTTCTCGGTGTGGCTCAGTGGATGTAGCAAATGAAACCAGACAGGTTCGTATCAGCTTGCAGCTCTCTGTGCTGTTCTCCTGGTAAAATCGTTTCTTCTACAGCTGATTTGGGAATGCCTGACAACCCCATTTTTAAAGGCATTCAGTTAATGTGTGTGTTTTTATCTACTTAAGGCCTGTCAGAAGCTGGTGGTGGGGTAGGCAGCAGCTCTCAGCCTCCCTGGCAGGGATGTCTGAGGGAGCGCGTGGACCTTGCCTGAGCTGCTCACGGCTCGCAGCTTCAGAGTGAACAACCGGCTGCTTCTGCTGTTGCAGAGCTGGGGAGGTGGATGGTGGAACAGGAGTCTCAGGTGGCTTCGTTCTGCTGCGGCCCGAGTGCAGGTTCAGTTGCAGAGCCCCCGGCTGACCAATGCAGCAGGAGCCTGCCCTGTGCCCCGCACGGCGAGAGCCTGCAGAGCAGGAGTCTTCTCGACAGGTTTTAAAAAAAAGAACTCACCAGCCAACTGGAGTTGCGTGAACAAAAAAAAAAAAATCTGCTGTGCAGGTATTGCATTGTGTTGTGGAGTCTTAAGAGTGACTCTGCTGTAAAGGTGGATCTACTAGGGCAGATCATAATTCTGGGGTTATGTTGTTTGGGTTCCCCCCCCCCATCTGTTTTATTTGTTTTGACAGTTGCATTTTTAGTTGTAACATCTCATTTTTTCTCTCTGTTTCACAGCAAAGGTCTTATTACTGCTCTAGACAGCATGGGATTCAGGTGCAGCAACTGCAGTATCTTGTGGGAATCTTACCTATAAGTAAAGATGTGGTGAAACACCTCCCTATATCCACGGCTTGTAGGCCTTTCTGTTCGTCCTGGTACAGGAGTGGAGAGTAGACAAAGGGTATCTCACACCACCCTCCAGCTTTGGAAGGTCAGCTGTGATGTTTCTTATCCTCATAGGGTGGAAAGGATAGTATTTTCCTCTACTTTCTGACCTCACCTTTTCAAGTACCAGTGCTGCTTGTGATCCACCTTGTGGGGTGGCACCTTTTTTCCTGTGCCAAAAAAAGCCACCTTCCTCCGTCCACTCACTCAGCTTTAGCACAGATTGAGTAGGGTATGCTTTCCACTAGGAACAGTAGAAGGGTTGTGGTCTAGTCTTACTCATTTTAATCTTGTTTATTTAGTCAACATGGAAGAAGAGCAAGGGTCGGTCCTGATTAGTGTGTCCCCTCATTCAAAAAGTATAGAAGCACTGTGGCCTCAACTTGACCGTTTGATGACAAGTTGAACCTTGCATTGTCTTTTAGACACATCTCCTGACTGCTTTCTCAAACAAGATGTAGCCTTTTGGAAACCTTGGGCAGGTACAATCATCCTTTGGTCTCCCTTTGCAGGGCGGCATCGGCCCCAGTGGACAAGTTTGGTATTGATTTGGTGATTCCTGCACCTTCTTTTATGACAGAAAAAGTAGCAATTTTTGTCTTTGCTCTGTACATAAAAATGGACAAGCACCAGTTGGTCACAGTATCTCTTTCACAATGTCTTCTCCCACCTCCATTTGGTGATTTAGGGAAGTCTGGAATGCTATTTACGTTTCTATAAATCTGGTTTAAGTCTGTGTGACTAAAAGACCCCTAAATGTCTTTGATGTGTCGCATATTACATATTGTAACACATCAACATTAAATTAATTGTCTGGCCATTAAAATTAATTTAAATTCATTAGTTAATTAAGACAATTTTTGTTGTCTTTTCAAAGTTTTAAAACTGAGAAGTGCTTTAATCTTCTAGTAAACTTTTGTTCATGTTTTGACATGGAGAACTAAAATAGTGCAATTGCATATAAATGTGTCGTGAAATGCTAGAAAGTATAGTAGGATGTCAATATTCAACCAGTGATCTGGAGTATTCCAAATATTTTCAGTTCTGACTGTGATGGTACATTTCCTCTAATTGTTCCTATCCAATCATCCCCTCAGTTCTCTTTTTTTTTTTCCTTCAGGAAAACTTTAGTATCCAGATTGTTTATTTTGCGTCTTGTAAATAAAAAACATTTCTTGTCAGATGAGGAAAGAAATTATTGACTTAGTTTCCTAAAAGGAAAATATTTGTGTTCTTGCTTTCTCTTATCCTTTGAATAGAAGATAAAGACGCAACTTGATGTTTTCTGCCTCTTTGCGATCCTTTAGGTTTTGTTAGTGATGCAAAACTTTGCAGCAAAGCAATTAACCTCTTCAAAGCATTATCAGCAAGACATAAATGAGTCAAAACAGATAAAATATTTAACGCAGGTTGCTGTTGTTGATTCTTTTATTATTTGAGATTTAGAAGAAAACAAAAGCAAAACGGGAACAGTGAAATCTACTTTATTAACAAGTACCAAAAAAATTAACTGATTATTTTAAGTGAGTGTCTTGCAGGATATGAGAACTGTTGCCTCTGCTATTAGAAAAGTTGTTTGTGTTATTCCCAAATAGTGCATATATTTCTTGATCCTTCATTCATTAATAATATATCCTACCTGCTTTACCTGTCTTTTTTTTTTTTCATGAAAGCATGCATTAGTGCAGTTGGAGAGCAAAGAAACAGGTACAAATGGGCAACTGCAGGCATCATCAGGCAGATAGGGCAAAGTCGCAGCTTCACTTGAACTAGTGTAATACTGGTTATTGCCTGATTTTCAGTTAAGTAGTGACGTTCCTATGTTTGTGGGTTTTATTCCCTCCCCTTGTTGTGGTGCAGTTTCATCACTGTACAACAGCATGACAATACTTAGTGACTTAGCTCATCACAGGGGTTTTTCTCCTGTTCGATGCTGTGTGTGTGTCGGCAGGAAGGGCAGCGAGTGGCGATGTCGTGGGATGTGCGCTTGGGAGACCTGGATGCAGCTGCCTGCTTTGCCGGAGGCTTCCCACGTGATGTATGGCTGCTCTGTGCCGCAGCTCTGAAATGTCAGGGCTTTTCAGTGCTTGCTTCGCACCAGCTTACCGTGAGGGTAGATACAGTAAAGACTGCAAAACACTTAGAGCCAAGGTAACGTGAATCATACCAGTTCTTAAAATAGAAAGCCCAGCTAAATGCTCTGAGGTTTTTCTGCTCAGTCATATTGGTGAAGTGTGTGCGTGCTGCTCCCGTTTCTCGCCGGCGCTTGGCACGCCTGTGACTGCAGTCTCCTTGCAGATACAGTGCACGTGGCCATCTTTGGGTGTCAAAACCCCTGGGGAAGCTCCTGGGCAGCCAGCTCCTTGTTTACCCGGCTCAGTACCGGGTGCGATGACCGGGTACTGGTCCATTTTTAGTAGCCCTCATTCACACCAGTCTTTCATCAAAGCGGATGTTGTCCTTAGCTTCGTCCTTGTTGAGTAAGTACACATGGGCTTGTGGGGGTTTTCATTTTTTCTTTTGCCCCTTGGCTATTAGATGCCTCAGTGTTAATGTCAGGTATGAGTTTTCTTCTGAGGAAGCCCCATAAAACGGACAACACACAATCAGAAACTGCGTCTCCCCTGCTGAGCACTCTTTGGAGTGGATGAACCCCCGGGCACGCGTAGCTGGGGTAGGCGCTTTTCTGTGAGGCTTGGGGGGTGTGTGTGTAGTTAGAGGGCTGTATGCAAGCTAACCCCTGCCTCCTGGGTTTTCCTTCAGGGATCAGTTAGCTCCCATGGAGTTTCCAACAGCCTGGAGAGGTGGTTTGTTTGTTTGAGGCTGGCCTGAGGAAGTGAGAGCTGTGGTAGCTTCTCTCCCGTGACATGGTGCGCCTGCCTGCCCCGTGGGCCTGCCTGCCCTGCCGACCACCTCAGTGTCCGGCATCGAACTGCTGTGTGGCAGCCGGATGGTGGCACTCCACAGGCTGCTGTGTGTTTAACGCCGCTGCGACTTTCCTGCTGGGAACCGCGTTTTGTCACAGTGGTGGCTTTGTGGCTTCCGTAGCGAGGCCTCCAGGCTGGGGCGGGCAGGAGGGGAGTGCTGGCAGGGTGTGGGGCTCCTCAGCCACCCACAGGTACCCTGCCGAGGGCGGCTGTGTCCTCCTTTTGGTGTTCCCCCTCGCTGGGAGCGATGCCGGCAGGTAGGTGCAGGCTCGCCTCAGGCCTGTGAGCGTGGCAATGCCAGGCTGTGCCGGCTGGTTGTGTTTTCAGGGGAGGAAGTGCTTTTTTTCTTCTTTTATTTGTTTGCTTTAAAAGCAGGTTTTTGCTCAAACTCAATATGGTATTTTGAAGGAAATAATTTTTGTGTGTCCAAAACTTTACTGCCGATTTAGGAAAACAATAGCTCTGTTAATAAACAGCTGGTATAAAACAGTGTTGTGTTCAGGAGTGCAAAGTGAGGACTGAAAGAAGAGCAGAACTCCATATGCATTGGTGTATTTGCTTGAATTAATGACAGTCTGATGTTTATTTTTTTAAATTGATTCTGCCCAGATCAGTATCAACTTCAAGATGCTAATGGTAAAGCTGCAGGGTTTAATGGGGAGAAATATTTCCATGTCAGCCTGGCCCACCTGGCCGCTCGGTGTACGGGCTAACACGTGCAGCTTGCTTCAGAGATGAAAATAAGGCTGCTCATTGCTGCCGGGTGTCGAGGAAGCACGGGGAAGAGAGCACGATTCAGTTTCTTTCTAGCCTCTTGGAGAGTTTCTGTTGAGGTAATGGTGGCACTGCACGTGTTGCTGGTGACTTGCTCTTCTGAGAAGGATTTCTGATTTTTAACAAGCTGCTTGGCATGAGGCGATTCAGCTGAAGGCCTCTGGTGGAAATCTGTCCCCCTGCCTTCACGGCGGGCAGGTTGACGCACAGACACAGCACCGGAAATGAAAAGCTGCCCTTCTGCTTTCAAGGTAGGAAAGGCAGCTGTACTTGGGGTGTGCTGTATTTTATTGTCATCAAAGCGTGTTATAAATGTGAAGTAGCATCACTTACCCTCTTTTTATCCTCACAAAGCAAAATGATGGGCATTAAGTGCTTTGCAGTAGACCAAATGATGAATCATTATCATAGAAGGGCATGTGAAATGATGTCAGGGTTCCCTTTTGGCCCATAATCCAGAAATGAATGGGGGGGAGGGTGTTATATTTGGGGTTTCTTCATCCTAGCTTTATGATCTATCAGCTGACTTCAGTCCAGAATTTAACTATTTAAGGGGATAAGTCATGCTGGAAGACAATAGAGGGAAACAGCTTGAGACTATGTCCAGTTGCTATTGCACTTCATACAGACCCTTGTTATTAGTCACATTGCTGTAATAGACAGTTCCTTGCCTACTGAAAATATTTATTTACCTAATGACAAAGGAATCAGCTGTCACTGGTAGTACCACTTCTAAAAACTGGCACATTCTTCCTATGTTGAATTACAGATTCTTAAATTAACCGATATTTAGTGTGAAATAGTAGCAAGGAAAGTATTATTTTGTGGTAGGCCCAGTACAGTCTTCAGGGTATAATTCAAGATGATTTTATTTTGGGGGTGAGGGGAGGATAGGATGGATGTGGTCATTCTGTTACAGGATTCTTAAGTAGAGTAGGAGTATGTTACTATTTTTTCTTTTTAATGTTCTAGTTAGAGTGAAATAAACAATGTTAATTTTCTTGCTGAACTTCCTTTTCTGTGAATTGTTTAACCTTTCAAAACTTTTCAGTGCAGCAAATATTGCTAACCCAAGTTCCAAGTGGGTGTCTTTTCCAGTTTATATAGCCTTTTTGTGAGATTGGATAGGATATTAAAAAATAATAATAAAAAACCCAAACACAAGTGATCTCTCTTCCTCTAGTTATTTGAAAGGTTGTATTAACTCTACTCATATTTCGTAATTTCCCTGGCAGTTGACTATGAAATTTGACCTATTTAAATGGTTTTACTGTACTACATTTCCTGGAGACCTTTCAAGATAATTTGCTTCCTAATCTAAATTTAACAGTTACATAAACCACATTTTGGAGACTTGGAAATTTCTACCTACTGCCTCTGCCTTTTTCCCCCCCCCC